>JAZKJV010011712.1:0-142057 GCA_037367405.1 Ottelia alismoides | reverse complement strand
TAATGACTATATAATATGGATGACAGAAGTAGGCTATGTTCATTGCTCCCCGGCAATGCTGCCATATGATAAACAATACCCGAAGAGGGTCACACGCTTTTACAAGGCGAAACCGCAGTCGATGTGTGGACAACTCAATGAACATCATTTAATCAACAATTAACCCACACTATATAAAGCAATGAACAACAAATGTGGAGTTAAAATTTATTATTCCCTACCGTAAGATGCATAATAAGTAAGTACGTAGAGGTCAAACCATAGAGAGCGAAACGAGTAACCTATGGTTATTTATAAGCAAAATATTTATGTACAACCAAGTAATTATTACGTATACACAGGTAAATTTTGGGGTTTTTTATATATTTATATTTTTTTGTTTTGTATTTTGTTATCAATTTTATAATTTTATAATTTTATTTTTTTATTTTTTTTATTTTTCATAATTTTATATTTCCTTTTGTTTTAAAGATGTATATATCATATATAAAATTGTATACACAATATAGAGTAATATATTTATAAATACATGTAGGTATAATAAAACTACAAGAAATAAAGTGTTTTTGATTTTATATATTTTTCTAATATTTTTGTAATTTTCAAAAAAAATTCTAATTTTTATATATTTTGTAAAGTAAAAATATTCAAAATTAGGGGTTTAATAACTACCTAAAATTGATTTGAATTTTAAAAATAGTAAATAGATTCCAATATTATCCAAATCATTTTTAATATATAAATTATATAAATAAAAATATAAAACATAGAAACATATTTGGGCGGGGGGCTTAATGATTTTTTAAATTTTTATGAAAGATTTTGGGGTTTTCGATTTTTAAGCCTTTTCCCTTTTTAATGATTTTTGGTATGTAATTAATATATACTAAAATAGATTATATATATATGGACATTTCAAGATGATTTTTTATATTTTTGGTACTTTATAAATTAAGCAGTGCAAAAATAAGCTCCTTTTGATTTTTTAATAAATAGTAAAATGCCCAAGAATGCCAAACAAATCCATAGCGTGAAAGCACATGGCAGGAAGCAGTGAACCCATTTTTTGCGAATTTTTAGGAGCACACTGGCTATTTTAAATAAACAGATCGAATGCGCAAAAATACATGTCCTAACAATGGCATATTTGCAATAAAAATAAACAAAAAGGACTTAGATGCAAGTTTACCAAAAGTATACAATGCATATTTAATTTTATTAAACTATTTAACAATGCAATTTCACCACCTCACGCGGGACAACACGCGAGGTGACGTGGAATGGACCCAAATACAATTTACAAAAGTACATGGGCCTATTAGAAAAATTTCCAATTTTATTTACACTCTATATTTTAATGATAGAACTAAATATTAAATATACAAAAGCTGGGGTATGGATTGCAATTTAGCCCATATATGCTCGTAACCGGACAACATGGCGCCTACCACTTATACATGTGGCTTTCATCGCATCGGCCCATGCCCTTCACAATCCGATGGTGGAGATTAGATCCTGATCGCGATCTAATAAATGCAACGCGTTACGATTGGATGCACCAGATCAAAACTAGGGCGAAATGAGGACCAGACGACCCCTGCTCTTCCTGAAGAATAGGCGACCGTGGCTCCTTCAATCGCCACCCACGCTCGTCTCCGGCGATCTTCTTCGAATCCAAGGTTCGCAATAGGTAGCAGGCATGTCCTTCTATCTACCGGAGACCTTAGAATGGCCAGAGGGTCACCGTAGCGCCACCATGAGGTCGAGGATCAAGTGGCGCTCCAGGTATCTCCGACGAGGTGTAAAGTTGCCCCCAGTTGCTACTTTGCTCTTCGTTCCTGTACATAACAAAACAAGGAACGAGAGCAAACTACCTCATCCCATTAGAAGGGGGAATGGGTGAAAGGAGGATGATGGGCGACGCTCTCCGGCGAGCGACGGAGAAGTGAGAGCATATCTCCAGATTTGCTAGAGATCTGTGGGAACAAAGGTTCCCTGGGCGACGAGAGGACAAAGGGTAGCGAGGTGAGGATGAAAGAATGTTCGGAAGATGAACAGATCGATGGGAAATTGGGCCGGAGCTCGAGAGCTCCGACGAGTAGATTCAACGATTCTACCCTAATTACTTGATGGAAAGCTAATCTAAAGTCTGGAATGAAATGATAATAAAGAAATCTATATAAGCAAGGAAAGAAGGCAGGTCGTATACCTGGTTTCGGCCAGGGAGCAGGGCCGACGACGAGGTGACCGTGGGTGCACCTCCGTCCTCCTGGAGCTCCACCCGACCACGAAAAGGATCCTCTTATCACGAGGGTATCTGCTATACCAAATACCAGGGCTCCTAGACTCATATTAGTGAGCAAAGAGGTGATGGAAGACATAGGGGTTATTTATAAATAAGGGTGCGCATCCTTATTGACCGGATGATTGAGGATTGAGGCTATGTACAACATATCTAATGGGCTGGCGTGGATGACGGTAGAATAATGTTGAAATGCCATGAAGAGATCGAATGTGATAGATGGATGGATCACGCGAAAAAAGGTAATAAAACACGGGAGAAGACAACTCTGGTGCGGATCAGAGGTGCAGGGGGAGTTGATCGTAGGTCAACGATCCCTGGCCTTTGATTGGCCCATATCGGTCGTAAAAGGATAAAACAGTCTAAAAATCGAAATTAAGTAAATAAATATAGTATATATATTTATTAATTTTATATTATGAAATAAAAATGTTTATTATTTAGTATAATATTTTAATATGATTTTTAATTATTTTTTGTAATATTTATCAGTAGTTAATTTTTAGGGGTCTATTTATAGGTATATTCATCTATGTTTTGACCAAATCATTTTTATTTTGTATATTTTATTTTATTATATTTTTTCTGTTATTTTATATATTTACAACTTGTGTTTTATGTACATAAATGTATTTTATCATATTTTTGTGATGTTATTTCTATACTTAAATAAATAGGTATATAAATTACATAAGTATGCTTACAGATCTTTTGCCTATATATTTATATAAACTTATTTATTTTGTATATTTTTTGTGATATTATTCTAGTTTCGATATGTATGTAAGTTATAAATATTATTTACATAATTATAAAAAATATAAAATTGTAAAAATAATAAAGGATGAATAAGTTGAATATTTTATTCGGGTATACCATACAATGAGGGTCCAAAACCTAAATTTCACATCCTAACTCCAAAAATTATGAAATAACCTCCACTAAATAGCTTATTAGAAGCTATATACAAATAGAGGTGATTTGATACATTTTGATTTTTATTTAGAAGACATAAGTTTGTGAAGTTGGGATTCTAGTTTTTATTATGTGCATAGAATGTACACTGTGTAATTTTTTTACAAACTTGATTTTGTATTTTTATTTACATCATTATCTACAACTTTAATGTTCAAATTTTATTTATTTGAGGTATAAAAAATAAAGAATAAATAGGTGTCAAAAATGCTTTATTGAATAAATAGATTTTTATCGTACTTTGGCTCTTATCTCCCCATACTTTATTCTTTGTCGATCAATTCACTTCTTGACTTGATCTCGGGGTTTAGGGTCATAAAATATCTTTGATATTTTAGTTTTTTTCTTTTATTCTATTTATTATATAATTTGGGCATTAAAAATCATATTATTTACATAATAAATACAACAAATGATGAATGTTATTTTGTACAAATTGATGCTATTTACCTGTATTGGGTAGGGTTTTTAATGTCGTGATGATAGAACAAAGGTGATGAAATGGGGATTCATCAATAGGGGAGAGGCTGAAACTCTTTGATGTGACTTAACAGTATAGGCTTGTTGGAAGCAGAGGATCTCAAAGTGGCTCCAATGAAGTTCCGGACATCGAAGCTTCTTTGAGTACCTGCAGTGTTAGGAAATAACAGAATCTCTACAAGATGGATTTGGGATAGAATGAGGGTGGATGGATGGCTATTAGGATGGTCAGACGTTGGGCCTCAATGGGTTCACTTCCTTTGCAAAATAAGTGAAGGGGATCAAGATGGAAGAGGGTCTGGAGAAGAAGAAGGTGATGTCAGGTGTGAAGGTAAAGGTTTGGGGGGGGGGGGGCAATAATGAAGGTGTTTGAGTGTGAGAGTGTAGAAAATTTCAGAGAAAACACATGAAAAAATATGGAATTGAGATCACATGAAAATGAATAAGGGGATCTGAATGATTCGAGGGCATGGGAACGAAGCTTTTATGGCTTCTTATCTTTGCTTAACCAATACGACAAGGACTGGAAGCTCCAATAGCAAGAATATGTGCTGCGACTTGGTAGGAGGACTAAGGATCCTGATGGAGAAGAAGCTCCTTCTTCACGTCTTGTCTCGCACTCACACTATCATTAGAGGGAGTTAGATGTCTCTCTCGCACAAGGGAAGATCCAGGTGGAATTTAGTGGAGGAGAGTGTTTTGTTCTCCTTTAAGTAGTTGCACGGTGGTGGTTTCAACTACCTCCAGTTGGCTCACGTGATAGCGATGGAGGGGCTGGAAGTTATGGTGAAGGAGAGGGTTGAATGGGCATCACCCGTGAACCAGGATCAAAGCTAGAGGGCACATAAGATGGTGGATAGAATGCGGAGAAACTGTCGTAACGAAGGGACATAACCCTTTGGGGTCAACTGCCCAAGTAGACGAAGGACTAGAGTTGTTGGATCATCAGAGCGAATGACCCTTGATGGGGAATATGCAGGTAAGTTAGAATCGCTTGATCAACTTGATCTAGTGGCTCTAGCCGAAGCGGGGTTGATTGAATCTACGTCGTATGACCAAACGATCATGCAAACTTAAACAGAGGTGAGACTTATAAAGGGTCGATCATGTCTAAGCTTAGGATTGGGCTCAATTAGAAAATAAAGAATTGGATAAAATCTTATAAAAGTAAAATAAAATATTAAATGGAGACGAAAAATGTCTACATGAAAGTTATGTGACTTTTTCAAGATTTACAACTTTCACGTAGACCCTAAAATAAAAATACATCATATATTTTTACTTAATATTATTGTAAGTATTCTTAATTAATAAAACAATTATATTATTTATTTTGTTATTTTGTTATTTTATAATGAATAATGTATAATATAATATATATATATATACATTATTAAACTACATTTTACTAGCTTTTAAATAACAATAAAACACTTAAAATAATGGAAACATAAACACAAACATCATGTACTCATTTATGTACACTAATTAACCTTAATTAATTACAGGTTGTTGAAAGTTATATCAATTGAATTAATTGTCAAATTAATTGATTATTTTAAGATAAAGGGTTAATTAATCTAAATAATGATGATGAACATGAGATTCATCAGCTGTCAACCTATTTGTAGCACCCAAACATGGTATCACAGTAATCATAAAATATGGTAGGAGATCATAAGAAGTAGGGGCTACTACTAAACAACATGAGCTTAAGCATTTTGGCCGTGGCCATGGGTTCCAGCTGTGTCCAAACCCAACAAGTTGTCTGGCCGGTAATCCCCGATAACGGAACAAGTCTTGATCCGGACAATATAGATGGTATCAAAGTAGATTCTCTCTAATAATGGAAAGATATGCCCAAGAGGTGGAGCACCACTACCATAGAGTTAGGAGGAAAGGGCTATCCAAGAGGTGAAACAACCACTATTATAGGGAATACGTCACGCATCATTGCGTAACGATGATGTTGCGAATATAAGTGGGAGTGATTCTAACATCCTAAACATAGTTCCATATACAATAATCACATAGTGTGATAGTAGATTATTAGTATTAGGGCTACTATTAAACAACATGGGCTTAAGCATTATGGGTTGTGGTCATGGGATCGAGTAGGGACCAAGCCCGACGGGTTGTTTGGGCCAGCAATCCCCTTAACGGATCATGTCTGGATCCCAAGACATTACATTATTGGTCAATCAAATGTGCACATTAAGTCACATGGATGTATATTCGTATTAGTCAAATGATGCGTTCTTGCATTGCGACAGTCTGTGACGCAAGTGTTAGTATCTCATTAGGGTTTAGGGTTGGATGTACCCATTTTAGAGTTGTTAACCAGACACCTTTTTTGTTTACATTCATGTGATTATTCGTGTGATTATTTGATGGATTGAAGTATATAGGTACATGTTCTTTTTTAAGCGAAAGGTGCAGAACAAAATAAAGACGAAGGGTCAATCAACGCGCATTATATATAATGGAGGAAGTTGAGAACTTTTGTGCGAGATACTTGTCTGACGATGTGTAGATCATTCACAATCACATTCTCCATAATGATGTCTCGACTAATGATATCGATGTAGAACTTTCTGTTTTTTTGCTCATGTGGGGAGCTATTTAAAAAAGGAAAGTTGCGCATGATGGATCATCGGGAAAAAGAGGTAGAGAGATATACATAATAAACAACAAAGAGGAAGTTTCACCATTTGTCGTGTACATTCTAACTTAAAATGATTTTCCATTATAGATTGTATTTTAATGTATTATTTCAAATGCTGAGAATATTGGAGCTTGATACTGCCAAACAATCCTACGTTTAGAGATAATGAAGTGGTTGATGAGTTTCGAATGACATATGCACAACGATTCAAATAGTGTGCCAGATCATTGGACACGACAAATATGAAGTCGAAGCTTTTACAGGACTTCGCCTTGGGTCCTAATTACCTGGTTAGAACACATGACAGTTTCTATGCCAACATGTCCAGGTTCTACTCGTCCGAAGGAAATAGAGGATTGTCTACATATTATTTGGGCATCAAGGTATCTGGTTCATGTTATGGAGAAGATAACTTGAGCTATCATGGGATTCTGCAAAAGGTTATTGAGTTAGAGTACAATATGCTTGCACCAAGTCACTTCTACCTGTTTCCTTGCGTTTGGTTTGATCCATAACAAGGAGTTGAATTGGACTTGTATCATGATATAGCTGAGGTGATTGCGGGAAAATATATGAAGAGGTTTGAACCATTTGCACTAGCATCTCAGGTATGTTACATGCCTCATGTGATGACATATAGGGTTTGTATTCTCCTCTCCTTGCTATCAATTCACACGATATATTTAATGTAATCACAAATATGCATGAGCCATAAAAGGAAATCATTATATACGATAATATGCAAGACAAGTATTGATCTCATAATATTTTAAGCGGTGTTTTTGGTGTCTCGGATCACACATCTAAAAGAATTAAAAGATGGTTGGAGAAATTTCAGAGCGACATTTGACCTCCCCCAATTTTCATTCGGGTCGTAGTGACACACACACATATTAGAAAGTTGTGACAATATCAAGTTACATATGTTGTTTTATGCACTGTCTACTAGGTACGGAGTAGTTTTAGACATTGGTTAGGGTTGTGATTACTGTTTACGTGATCCAAGTTGGTTTGTGTTAAAAACACGAAACCTTACTTAATGTGTATCAATGATAATGTAAAGGCCTTATGTTATATCTTGAAGTATTAAATTAATCGGTTAAAGTTACTACTTTTGGAAAGATAACCTGAGAAATTATACATACATGGATTTATACATAGGATCCATCTCGAATTATACTCTATTGCTTCTTCTTTAAAAAATAATCTTGATGTTCAACTATGAAACAATAATTCACTTGTTGATCTCAAGATCACTTACAAAACTCGGAATTGTAGTTACATATCATGTGAGTGATTCCAAGACATATTTTGTATGAAAAATATTTAGCTTTCGCTAAGTTTTATATCAATGATTTTACAAGATGTCGAGGCCCATGAAGTTCTTTACAGTAAATAAATCATTGTGAGCGGTTACAAACTTCTATTTACGTCCTCTAATTTCAAATATACTTTTATACTATATTTTATGCTAAAATTTATGATGGAAATATTAATATTGCAAATTAGCTATTTGTTTGTTACGTGTACGTGCAAAATTATACAATTTTATGATTTACATATAGCAATATGAAGTGTATCATATATGTTTTGAAAATATTCATACCAGCTCCACCTAGAAGAACAATCATGAACAAGTAAGAGGGCGTTGGGCCCACACATCGTATACATATAAATAAGGCTCTGGGTCGTATGCGAGGTGTTTATGACCTTTGGGATCGTCTTTGCGTATGATAGTAAGATAAGGACTTAGGTTAAGTTTGCTTGCCTAGGCAATAAGTATATAAGGTTAAGAGGTGAGTGACATCACCCTGGCAATATGGTTCATGAACTAAGTAAGATCAGATGGGAATGGTGGTGCATATTTATGCTCATGTGGCCAGTTTTCCGCAGTATATCGAATTATTTTGAAATGTGAAAATAAAGTATTTTTTTATTTTTAAGTTTGGGTTGCTCACTGCATCTAAACTCTTTATTCGGTTTAAACTTGCCATTCTATTTCTTATTATTATTTACATACATTACCAGAATAAGAATCATAGGAAGCCTGGGACATCACTAACCTAGTTGGAGGTTGTTGCCATCATGGTATTTTTGACCCCTTTTGATGAAAGTTTTTTGGTCATCCAGGTAATGTTGTGTATGACTGAACACATGGAAATTTTTGGTAAAAGGAAATATGAATCATCTGAGACAGTGCGATGATTTTTTTTGTTTTGTATATAGATCAGTTGGTTACGATACCTTGGGTATTATATATATGGATGTTAGATATGGATTTGATTGGTGTTGACGATGATGAATTTTGATTAGTATTTGGTGTGGTTGTATAAAAGATCTCATTTCAGGTACATGTGTGTACTTTAGGAGAAATCCAAATTACAGAGGAGTTGCTGCCGGAATTTTCATGGTCGTTTTAATTAAAACAAAGAATATCATGAAAATACATGTCATGCTCATCTTGACTATCATGACGGATCGTGACAATTATACAGAGGACCTTCATAAAAAGTGTCAGTCAAATATCAATCTCGGGAAAAGTTTACCATCTCTTCTCAGATTGAAGATCCTCTTCGAATATCATTTGCGATGCTAGTTGTATCCTTGATACAATTCCTTAGATCTACAATTATGTGTAAACCTCTAAGATCAACAATCGTATGGACTCAAAATAGCTATGGGGTGTATCCCTATTCACACCTAGTTGTCGCACAAACAATACAATTATTATTTTATTTCGGACATGAAATTATATAATAGTAATAACACTCATTACATAATGGCGTACTATATGCTTACATATCTAATACTCTTGACAACATACATCAAAGGAATCTTTTCGAAAATTCATCTAGCTTACTTTTATGTTATTTTTGTCATGTGAATTATCTCTAGGGTAGAATCAACAATGGATTGTGTGAATACCATTGACTTATTTTATTTCATGTAATTTGGATCATGAATAATTATTTGTCTAATTGATTGAAAAAATTTAAATAAGGAGATTTATGTTGCGATTTTTTCCATTTTAAATTCTTAAACATAGTATGATCATACTTTTCACATTTTTCTTTAACATGTCATGATTACAATATCAAATTATCATCATATATATATATAGGGAATATGGAGCTTGTACCATGGTGTAAGCAAGTTATATGCACCGGACATCACAGACGTTGGATCTATTTGCATCCAACGGTCTCTTTTGTTGGAATTAACGGTATTGGGATAGTTTGATACAATTTGATGGTCAATATAAAGTTGTATTGATGTATCTCAATTCCTGGAATTCAATATCTCAACCCTGTGGGGTGCTGTTTAGTCCCACATCGTGGAGAGAGAAAACTGGGACTTGGTTTATATGTGGGAAGTCCTGAGACTAGTCTGGAAACAGACTAGAGAGGATTTTAGACCACAACACACACACGCACGCACGCGCGCGCGCTGGGCCGGGCTCGGGCGCGGCGCGACTGCGGCGGCGGCGGCTGCGGCTGCGGCGTGGCAAAGACCAAGTCGGTTTTTGTAACCGCGAGTTTTGATTTCCAAGCGTTACGCCTCATTATCTCCTCACGAAAACGTAACCGCCCGGACGCCTTTAAGTATCTCTTGAAGGGCGTGGGTGTGGGTTACGAACATTCACCCCATTCATTCTCAGCGCCCTTCTCTCTCGCGAGGACGCTTCTTTTTCCTCTCTCTCGATCTCGGGTTTCGTCTACTGAGGTGGCTTTCGAGGACGCTCAAGCACGGTGCGCACCGTCAACGAGCGTGGACCGTCGGACCCTGGGAGCGGCACGTCAAGGCCCTGCGCGCCGGTAAAGTGGGGGGCGCTGTCTCTCTAAGGGGAGTCCTACAACAGGACGCTTCGGTTGTGATCTCTAACTCTACTTTTCTTTGTCGCATTGTTTGCCATGTTTTTGGTTTCCGGATTTCTCCCTTGCGCGAATATGCATATGTTAATTAAACGGATATTTCTCTTATCACTGTTAACCTGGATTCATAAATATGATAATATGTTCTGTAAATCTGTGGTTATATGGATTTTTGTATGTATGCAATGGACGTTTTCCTCAACAATCTTAGAGAGACAGTGTTATAACGTGATAAGAAAAATGTCGGATTTGAGGTTTCGGTCTCGTGTGGATTTCACTGGTATGCCAGAGAAATTCGGGGGTCAGAATTTCAAGCGTTGGCAACAACGCATGAAAATCTGGCTGACCACGATTGGCCTGATTTCGGTTCTGGAAACCGAGTGCCCTAAGTTATCTGAACAAAATCCGGATCCTGAGACGGTTAAGATGGCGGATGCGTGGAAAGAACATAACCGTCTGTGTCATGGGTGCATTCTCACTGCACTATCGAACGTTCTGTTCGATGTCTATGGTGCATCTACCAAAACCGCGAAGGATCTGTGGGAGGAACTGGATAAGAAATATAACACGGAGGATCTGGGTATTGAAAAATATTCAGTATCAAAGTTCCTGAAATTTCAGATGACTGAGGACAAATCGGTTTCGGAACAGGCTCATGAGTTTTTGTTATTACTCCATGGGTTAGCCGAGGCAGAAATGAAACTTCCTGAAAAGTTTCAAGTTATGTCGATCATTGAGAAATTTCCCAAGTCCTGGGAAGATTTTGGGATGTCCTTAAAGCACAGGAAGGGGAAAATTTCTCTGGATGATCTGATGGTCTCGATAGCCATTGAAGAGGAGCATAGGAAATAAAAACCTGTGATGCCTGTAGACGTGAACCCTAAGGTCAATGTCATAACCTCAAAAGGAAACATTGCTAAAGGGAAAAATAAGAAACTGAAAGCCAAGGGAAAAATCCAGAAAAAACCAAATAACAAACCTTGCTGGCAGTGTGGACAGGTTGGACATTGGAAGAAGGATTGCCCTTCTTTGAAGACCCAACAGAAGTCTACGGATGTCGTTCCTCAGGCTCTTGTGCTGACTGAGGGAGGCGGGTCCGGTGAGGGGTATGTCTCAGTGAACCCTGAACTCTATTTTGTAAACGAGCCTAATGAGTGGCTTGTTGATACAGGTGCAAATGTACACATTTGTACTGATAGAACATTCTTTGTGTCTTATCAGGCTTCAGCCAGTAGTACATTAATGATGGGGAACAGATCTGCAGCCAAGGTGCTTGGGTCCGGACAAGTCGAGCTGAGATTCTCAACTGGACGAGTTTGGACTTTGCGCAGGGTGCTGCACGTTCCTGAGATTAAGAAGAATGTTTTGTCTGGTTCTTTATTAGTTAGAGAGGGTTTTCAATTAGACTTTAAATGTAATAAAGTAGTTTTTCTGAGACATGGTATTTTCTTTGGAAAAGGATATTTGGCTGATCATGATCTTTTATTTAGAATAAGATGTGACATTGATAGTTCAGTTAATAATATTTCTGGTTTTGATTCTTCTACTTATGTTGTTTCAAATATTGAATCTACTGATTTATGGCATGCTAGGCTAGGACATGTGAATTTCAATTTTATGAAAAGAATGATGAAACTTGACATGATTCCTAACCACACTACAGACAAACTCAACAAATGTGAAATGTGTGCTCAAGCTAAGTTGCCTAGAAAGCCTTTTCATTCTGTGAATAGGGAAACTGAAATTCTAGACTTAGTTCATTCTGATCTTTGTGAGTTTGGTGGTGTGATGACTAGAGATAACAAAAGATATTTTATCACCTTCATAGATGATAGCAGTAGATACTGTTATGTTTATCTGCTTAAAACTAAGGATGAAGCCTTAGAAAAATTTCTTATTTTTAAGAATGAAGCAGAAACACAAGTCGGGAAAGTAATTAAACGTCTAAGGTCAGATAGGGGTG
This sequence comes from Ottelia alismoides, assembly GCA_037367405.1. NCBI lineage: Eukaryota > Viridiplantae > Streptophyta > Magnoliopsida > Alismatales > Hydrocharitaceae > Ottelia > Ottelia alismoides. The sequence continues at coordinate 129,800 of JAZKJV010011712.1, read as the reverse complement.
GTGAATACACATCTAAGATATTTGATGAACAATGCAAACTATTTGGCATAGTTCATGAGGTCACTGCACCATATTCACCACAGTCCAATGGAATAGCAGAACGAAAGAATAGGACCCTAACTGATATGGTCAATGTATTTTTATAAAGTTCTGGGCTACCATCTTACATGTGGGGGGAAGCTTTGAATACGGCATGCCATATTCTGAATAGAGTTCCCTTAAGGCATAAAGATAAGAGTCCATTTGAACTTTGGAGAAATAGGAAGCCAAGCCTAAAATATCTTAAAGTGTGGGGATGCCTGGCTAAGGTCTTAGTCCCAGAACACAAGAGAAAGAAGCTTGGACCTAAAACAATTGACGCGGTCTTCTTGGGTTATCTGGAAAATAGTTATGCTTATCGATTCTTAGTAATTCGGTCTGAGATCGCAGGCATAGATTCTAATACTATTGTTGAACTTCGTGATGCTACTTTTTTCGAGGATATTTTTCCAATGAAAAAGGGGATTCCTGAAAATCTGACTACTGACGTAGCCTCAACATCTGATTCTATTCCACAACAAATAGAAAAGATGTCAAATGTGGGGGCTAGCTCTTCTGAACCCAATGAATTTTTGGAGGATGTTGAACCTAGACGAAGTAAGAGACCTAGGATTGCTAAGGATTTAGGTAGCGACTTTGTCTCCTACCAAATCGAGGGTGATCCTCCCACATACAAGGATGCGATGGTTTCTACTGAAGCAAGGCATTGGAAGGACGCTATTAAATCTGAAATGGATTCAATCATTTCAAATGGCACATGGGAATTGGTCAATCTACCTCCTGGGTGTTCCACTATAGGAAGCAAATGGGTATTCAGAAGAAAACTTAGACCGGACGGATCCATAGAAAAATATAAGGCAAGACTTGTAGCCAAAGGTTTCAAACAGAAAGAGGGTATTGATTATTTTGATACCTATTCTCCTGTTACTAGAATGACTACGATTCGGATGCTCATTGCGTTGGCCTCCATACATGATCTCACAATTCATCAAATGGATGTGAAGACTGTCTTTTTATATGGTGATCTTGAGGAGGAGATCTATATGGACCAACCTGAGGGATTCCTAGCATCTGGTAATGAGAGAAAGGTCTGTAAGCTTTAAAATCTCTTTATGGATTAAAACAAGCTCCGAAACAGTGGCATGACAAGTTTGATAAGACTATCCAGTCTTATGGCTTTATTGTTCATGAATCCGATAAATGTGTGTACTCTATGACTAAAGGTGATATGTTTGTTGTCTTATGCCTATATGTAGATGATATTTTGATATTTGGATCAAACATAAGGATAGTGGAAGAAACCAAGAGGTTCTTGAGCAGTAAGTTTGAGATGAAGGACTTAGGAGTTGCAAATGTGATTTTGGGGCTCAAACTGATTAGATCTACTAATGGGATAGCTGTGTCTCAGTCACATTATACTGAGAAGGTTCTTGAAAAATTTGGCTATCAGAGCTGTAAATCTGTATGCACTCCTTATGATTCATCTAAACCCCTCTGCAAGAACAAAAGTGGAGTACCTGTAGCACAGCTACGATATTCCCAGATTATAGGAAGCTTGATGTATCTTGCGAACTGTACTCGACCTGATATTTCATTCACGGTCGCAAAGTTAAGTAGATATACGAGCTGTCCTGACTGTACTCATTGGGAGGCCTTGGATCGAGTGTTGAAGTACCTTAAGGGTACTACACTTCTTGGACTGCATTATGGTAAATATGCTCCTGTCTTAGAAGGATATAGTGATGCAAGTTGGATAGGTCAAATGGAGGACTCCGGGAGTAACGGTGTGACTGGGTATGTATTTACCCTTGGAGGCGGTGCAGTCTCCTGGAGGTCTGTGAAACAGACCATTTTGGCTCGGTCTACTTTTGAGGCAGAGCTGTGTGCTTTGGACACAACAGGTATTGAGGCTGAATGGCTTAGGGAGCTTCTCTCTGAGATGCCCATGGTGGGTAAGCCGATACCGGCAATTTCTTTACATTGTGATAGCATGACTGCTGTTGCAAAGGTAAAGAGTTCAAAGTACAATCAGAAAATAAGAATACATATCCAAGTTAGACTTAAGTCTATTAGGGATTTGGTGTCTTCTGGAATGATTGCTGTGGAATTTGTTGGTACCAAAGATAACACGGCAGATCCACTTACAAAGGGACTTGATAGATCTTTAGTCCAAAAATCCAGACTTGGGATGGGGCTGAAACCCACTGAGAGTTTACCCGCAGTAGCAACCCAACCTAAATGAGTGGAGATCCCACAAAATAGGTTCAATGGGAAAACAAGCTGTAAGGGGAACTGGTTGGCACTCATTATGCAATACTTTGCATGTGAGTCCTATCCCTGAAAAGTCGAGTGCCTGAAAGCTGCAGGAAAAGGTTGAGCATTATGCTCTTAATGGATTCAAGCTTTTATAAGCAGGATGTGAGCAGTGCATCCTTGGAGAATGCCACCTATATGAGTATTTCTGTGGGCCGCAGATAAAGGATGAGGGTTTATCCTTTAATATACTCATGAAACAGGGTAGGGTGCAAGGCCATTAATAGCACCAAAACCAGAAGATTGTCACCATAGACTTCACTTTGTTGTTACCTCTCGATACCATTACATCAAAGGATTAAAGTTCAAGACATAGTTCACTTTATTCCTGTGATGGTGAAAGGGGATAACTCAGGTAAAGGTTCAAACCGGAAGGTACCTTTACTGAAAGCAGAGTGTGGAAACCCGAGATTCTTGGCTCTTCGTGTTTCAACAGTGAATTCATGGGGGATTGTTGGAATTAACGGTATTGGGATAGTTTGATACAATTTGATGGTCAATATCAAGTTGTATTGATGTATCTCAATTCCTGGAATTCAATGTCTCAACCTTGTGGGGTGCTGTTTAGTCCCACATCGTGGAGAGAGAAAACTGGGACTTGGTTTATATGTGGGAAGTCCTGAGACTAGTCTGGAAACAGACTAGAGAGGATTTTAGACCACAACACACACACACACGCACGCACGCGTGCGCGCGTCGCGCGCCGCGCCGGGCCAGCCTCGGGCGCGGCTGCGGCTGCGGCGTGGCGTGGCAAAGACCAAGTCGGTTTTTGTAACCGCGAGTTTTGATTTCCAAGCGTTACGCCCCATTATCTCCTCACGAAAACGTAACCGCCCGGACGCCTTTAAGTATCTCTCGCGAGGACGCTTCTTTTTCCTCTCTCTCGATCTCGGGTTTCGTCTACTGAGGTGGCTTTCGAGGACGCTCAAGCACGGTGCGCACCGTCAACGAGCGTGGACCGTCGGACCCTGGGAGCGGCACGTCAAGGCCCTGTGCGCCGGTAAAGTGGGGGGCGCTGTCTCTCTAAGGGGAGTCCTACAACAGGACGCTTCGGTTGTGATCTCTAACTCTACTTTTCTTTGTCGCATTGTTTGCCATGTTTTTGGTTTCCGGATTTCTCCCTTGCGCGAATATGCATATGTTAATTAAACGGATATTTCTCTTATCACTGTTAACCTGGATTCATACATATGATAATCTGTTCTGTAAATCTGTGGTTATATGGATTTTTGTATGTATGCAATGGACGTTTTCCTCAACATCTTTGCCCTTCACTTTCCCCAAAAAAATCAAGTCCCGATGTTGACAGAGACGCCTCTCCCTCTTTTCTCTCTTCCCGCACAGCCCAAACTCCCGTTCTCCCCCTCCCTTTGCACTGCCGCAGCAAGGCCCAGGCGCCCCTCCCCCTCCGACGGTTGCTCTCCTCCTGCAACGAGTGGCATCCCCTTCCTTCCCTCTCCGGCGAGTGGCATCCCCCCCTTCCCTCTCCGGCGAGTGGCATCCCCCTTCCCTCTCCACATGGCGATGCCACATTGCTGCACGTCATCTCTCTCACAACTACCACTTCCTTCAACAAATGGCATCCTTTCCGCTCCGCCCTCCATCGCGAAGGCCTGCCGTCGCGAGTCCCCGACATCCCTTCTCCTCTCGAGATCACCTCCCTCTTGCAGCGAGGAGCATACATGCCCATCCCCCAATTGATTTATGTAGAATTTACAGTCCTTAATAAGATCCAAAAGCCAAAGAAATAATCTTGCATTTTCATTTCCGATGTTCCATGGAAGTTGCTGGGTTAAACAAATTGCTATCATGTATGAAATGGTACTGTGCAGGATGGTTTTCTACTTTGAACCCTTGCATCAGAAAATGTATATATGCTTGCACCTACTGGAGTTCAAAATTAAAATGCAGTTATAGCCATGTTCTCACTATGCAAAGTGCAGATGTAGGCTACCAGTTATCTGAGAACCCGGCATGATAAAAAACTGCTTACGTCTCATGTGAGGATAGTGTTAATATGTTCATCTATCTATGTCCAAGGTCTTGCATCAGATATGTGTTCATATGTTTGCACTGTATCAAAATTTTTAAAAACTCCGGCTTATTTTTTTACTTGCAAGTTGTAGTAGACTAATCAGCAACATGAGCACCATAGTATGCCGTGTCTTAGATGAGATGATCACATAAAAGTCACTGTAGATGGTTTCCATAACAGAGCGAGTTGAACCTGTTAAGAAGTTTACATTCTTAGCTTCAAAGCATCATTAACTCCTCGGTTGATTGCCCCATTGGAAATCTCTATTGTAATTTCTTTACAGATTTTGCAATTAAAAACTGTGGGTGTCCGCACATGTCTTTCATGTCTAAAGTTATGTTTTTTGGTTGTAAGTTTCATCATATTTTTAGATAAATCTATCTATCTTATATGAACATTATTTTGTAATCCCTTCGATACTAGAAATAAAGTCATTTTAGATTTAGTTTAGAATCTATGTCGACATGCTTGATTATACAAGTGCAAATATACACAAAATTTAATTTATTTAAAATAACAGTATGATACAGTAAACATCAACTCCTATTTAGGAAATAAGTTTTGCAAGATCTGTAACGTGGATAACTTCTATATATGCGCCTGCACATTATGTTGAAGGCACTTTGAATATTTGCCCATGCATAGCACGTCAGTAGCACAATAGCAATTTTTTCGATGCAACATTTACTCTTGCAACACTTAGAATGAGGAATATCTGGAAATAAAAATGAAAAATCGGTTCTTTGAAAACAGAGGTACATCACATATTATGATAATCAATTTTAATCCTTAGACAAAATTTATGATCTGGGTTCAAGAAAAAAATCCATGAAAGTCTTAGATATAAAGAGAAATTAAATAAATTTAATGGCGCTTCTTAACATAACATAAACAAGGGCTGCAAGAAGGGGAGGGCCGTGAGGGCTCCTCATTATAGAAGGGCAACGACTACGAGACAGGGAGGGGAGCAATGGTGCTTATTGCATTTGGAAGATGATTATCAGAAGCGGAGGGTCGATGGAGCTCCTCATAGCAGGAGAGGCATGGGGGTCTCACCACAGGAGAGTGACGCAAATGGCGGGGTAAGAAAGGGAGGGAGGGGCGAGCACGGATGCTCCTCGCTGTAGGGAGGAGGTCACCTCGAGAGGAGAAGAGGTGCAGGGGACTCGTGATAGCAGGCCATCGCGACGGAGGGTGGAGCGGCACGGATGCTCCTTGTCGAAGGAAGGGGTAGTTGTGAGATATGACGAGTAGAAATGCGGCGTCACAATCGAGAGGGGAGGGAGGGGATGCCACTCGCTGCAGGAGGGGAGCGACCTCGGAGGGGGAGGGGCGCCAGGGCCTTGTTGCGGCAGTCATATGCAAAGGGAGGGGGAGAACGGGAGTTTGAGCTGAGCGGGAGGAGAGAAAAGAGGGAGAGGCGTCTCTGCCAACATCGGGACTTGATTTTTTTGGGGGAAAGTGAAGGGCAGAGAGAACATTGGATGCAAATAGATCCAACGACTGTGATGTCCGGTGCATATAACTTGCTTGCACCATGGTGCAAGCTCCCCATTCCCATATATATATATATATATATATATATATATATATATATATATATATATATATAGGGAAAAATGGGGCTACCCCCTAGGGTAGCCAACATGCCTGCCCCCACCCCATTTTTTGGTAACTTTTTTTTTTGGAAAAATAAAACAATATATATTCATCCCTATATCCCTCCTACATACCATTCGAATTTCATCAGAAACAGAGACTCCTACGACCTCCATCTATATGTAATTCTTTTAATGGTCGCAGGATTTTTTAAATCGACCTTATCTGGATGGAGGCCGTATGAGTCTCTGTTTCTAACGAAATTTGAATGGTATGTAGGAGGGATATAGGGATGAATATACATGGTTTTATTTTTCCAAAAAAATAAAAAAATTTTCTAAAAAATGGAGCGGGGCAGCCATGTTGACTACCCACAGAGGGTAGCCCATCAACCCCATACACACACATATGGGATCTTAATAGAGTCAAGAAAGGAGAACAAAAGCTTAATCAAAGAAAACACATGTACCATCACAACATTATCAAGAAGGAAGCTCACTACTAAATACACAAAAGGCACAACATCGAGGGTCGTAGAACATTAAACCTACAAAGCCACTATAAAAAATATGAAAATAAACAGAATGGCAACATCCATTATCGTTACATTATCCATTACATCTCTATATATATTATCACATCATCAACTAAACAAACTTTATCCGAAGACAATCTATCTTGTGATAAGTAGTTACAATTTTATTGCAGTAACCATTAAATCTCTATCTATTGTATTTATGTCTCTCTTATCTCTCAACCCACTCATAGAAGAACGAGGAAAAAACCTCATTTATGTCTATCTTTTATTCACAATTGGAGGGAGAGAAGGAAATAGAGATGCAAACGGCTACAGATATATCCGTATCTGATTCGTCACTGTATCCGTTTTATACTGATTTTGATATCCATATCCGTATCCGTTTTGAAATGGATACGAATACGAATATCATTTTGATATCCACAAACACCCGTATCCGTATATCCGTTTTCGTATATAAATATAGTCATAGATTTATTTTTAACCATATATAATATAATTATCTACCTCCTTTTACCATATTTATATAATTTTCATGATATAAATACATTTAGTAAATTAATATCATGTATTTTCCATCTAATTCTTATATATTTAAGTTGATTCTAAATAGTATTTCTAACATTACTCGTGTGCGATCAGTATCCGTTTTACATCCGTATCCGTTTTTTAAGGATATGGTAAGATAGTTTTAATATCCGTCAATATCCGTATCCGCATCCGTATTCGTATTAAAAAACAGATAAAGATATAGTGATATCTATATCCGTATCTGTATCCGACCGTTTGCATTCTGTAGAAGGAACTCTTTCAAGATCGTATGCGAAATGTGCAAAAAGTATCTTGAAAATGCAAGCAAACTCAAGTGGAAAAGTGCAAAAAGGGCAAACAACAACAACAAAAATAGAAACTTCGAGGCAGGGTAAACAACAACAACAAAATTAGAAACTTCGAGGACCCTACCATAAATATCACGTGATAGTACTTGTGACAAAACCCAGAGCAGATGGTAATGTAACACCTCCCCCTTCCGAAACCGGCAGAGAGACCTCCTTGATCCCCACCCGTCGTCTGCACGGACTGACCCCACCTTGCAAGACAAGTTACCGCGAGCATCTCAACGTCCCCTCCTTCCTCCTCCATCTTAGAATTTCACCGCCGCTCTCTCCCACCCTTCCACGCAGTCGTTATCCCAAATCCCCAGTCTAGGGTTTCCCCTCTCCATGCGCGGCCGTGGGCGGCGGAGAGGGAGCGGCCGCAGGGACCGCGGGAGCGGTTCCGAGTACACCTCCGACGAGGAATTCGAGCTCCGGGAGGGCGACGATGTCACCTCCGAGGACGTGGAGATGGATGACTCCGATTCGCTCGATGGTGAGACGAGCAGCGATGGCTTGGAGGTGGAGGACGACGATGAGGATGATGAAGACGGTGAATTCGAGGTCGGCAATATGAAGAGGAAGAAGGTCGGTGATGCCAAGAAGAGATCTTTGAAGAATCGTGATGATGATGAGGAGGAGGAGGAGGAGGAAGAAGAAGAAGAGGAGGAAATGTTGTTTAGAAGGCTGTGCCGTCGGAGGAAACGTACGGGCAAGAAGAAATTTTCGAAGACCTTTGAGGACGATGATGATGAGGAGGGGTCGTATGAGCCGCCCCCCAGAAGGCAGCCGGGCAGGAAGAGATCTATGAGGGCTTATGAGGAGGAGAACGAGGAGGAGAGGTTGGATAGGCTGCCCAGAAGGAGGCCGTCTAGCAAGAAGAGATATTTGAAGATGTATGAAGATGAGGAGGAAGAAGAGACTAGGAAGACGTCTCACAGGAGACGGGGGAGGCAAACAAGGACTGCGGTATCGGAGGAGGATGAAGACGAAGATGATAGCGATGAGGATTTCTCACCCGAAGAGGAGGAGAACGAGGAAGTGGTCAAGATTGTCGTAAGGAAGAAAATTATGAGAAAGAGAGGTTGTGGTAGGAGGAGAGGTGGGAAGAAAAGGGGTTCAGGAAGCGTTGAGCTGGTGGATGAGGAGGAAGAGGCAGGGAAGAGTATTATTCTATCGGGAATTCGGGGAAGAGGTGCAAGGCGGGGGAGGAAGCGGAAGATGAATGATGTTGAAGTAAATGATGTTTCGGGGATCAGAAGAAAGAGGGGGAGGAAAAAGAAGAGAACGATGGTGGCAAATAGTCATAGAAGGAGGAGGGCTTCACGGATCTCTGATGACGATGATGATCTGGATTTTGTTGTGGAGGATGAGGTGCCGGTGAGGGGGAGAAGCAGTGGGGTGAGTCTTAGGAAGTCTGGAGGTGGCAGGAGGAAGTTGAGACGACATGATTCAGATTTTTCTGAGACTGATTTGTCGGACTTCGAATATGATGCATCGGAGGATGAGATCCGACATTTCCCGGTGATGAATCCGAACTGCAAGAAGAGAAGAACTGAGAGAGTTTCGGACAAGGATAAGGGGAAAGGGAAAGAGGTTGAGGATTCTGGAAAGCAGGTATGCGGTATCTGCTTGTCGGAGGAGCAAAGGGGAGTTGTGCGTGGCTTACTGAATTCATGCACGCATTTTTTTTGCTTTGCCTGCATCATGGAATGGTCCAAGGTCGAATCTAAATGCCCGGTGTGCAAGCAGAGGTTCACAACGATCAGCAAGACCTCGGTTTCCAATACAATCCTTGGGACGAGACCGACTGTTGTAAGAGTTCCAAAACGCGACCAGGTATAACTGCAACTTTTTTGCACACACACATGTGTATACATGTATACACACACATTTATATATATGTACATGCATATATGCATACATACTCATGTTTATCTATGTATGTATGTTTATATATATGCCTTCTGAGTACAAAACTGTGTAAAGTTTTTTACAAGCTTACTATGTAATATTTTCACCCCAGATGTTAAAAGAAACAACGATATTGATAGAAGAAAACAAGGTAGTGTTAAGACATCGGAGTTCCTCCAGGATCAACAATTCAAAGTAAAGGGGGATTTTGCAATGCATTATGACATTATAATACAAAAGCCTAAACATAGGCAACATGAGGTGTTGTCGATGTTATTCATTTCACCCTAATTTTTAGATTGTTCAAATTGAGCGAGACAGGAGAAGAATGAAGCATCACATGCTATTTAACATCCTTGGATTACTTCAAAGATGTTCTCTCTACAAAAGAATTTATACATAGCTTTTACATATTCACTTTCATATTATTTTTCAAAATATTCTCTTACGTATATATGCACACAAGCATGAACTTGTATCAACCTCATCTGCTTGTATTTACAGAAATGTAGATAAATAAGAAATTTTGTAGGAAATGTCCTGCCTTACTACGCGACGCTACATTAATATCCAAGTTCTCCCAGATGTAATAATTTTTAGCTGGTTGGCTTCAAAAAAAAGTTTAGCTGGTGCTCTCTTCAGAAAAGTATCATCTGATAGAACTTCTGGATCTCATGGCAGTAGTACAATGCCAATGAAAGAAATCACATTTCTAGAAGTACATATTCACTTTCATATTATTTTTCAAAATATTCACTTATATATGATATGCATACAAGCATGAACTTGTGTCAACCTCATCTGCTTGTATTTACAGAAATGTAGATAAATAATCAATTTTGTAGGAAACATCCTGCCTTACTACATGGCGCTACACTAATATCCATGTTCGTCCAGTTGTAATAATTTTTAGCTGGTGCTCTCTTTAGAAAAGTATCATATGATAGAACTTCTAGATCTCGTGGCAGTAGTACAATGTCAGTGAAAGAAGTCACATTTCTAGAAATATGTTGAGTATCATTTAAAGACCAGCAATTTGGATACACTATCTCCTCAATTGCATACCCATAACCCCGCTGACAGGATCAGCTTTCATGTCTCTATTCTAGACCCTATCAACATGCTGGATTTTGATAGCATAATAAATGGATAAGTGGAAGTTGTCGTATTGGTCAAACTACTTGGATGTGTTAGTTCAAAGTTCAAACTACTTGCGATATCATTGGAGGGACACATGTTTGCAAGATGAAACTTGGAAAAGAACAAGAGGCAATGGGTTTGGGGAGGGAGATATCAATCATTGAAAGAGGAGCCTTAGAGGAGAATGAGTTAGGTTCTTCTCTCGAAACATTGAAAGAGGAGCCTTAGAGGAGATTGAGACTTGGGCAAAAGAGGAGCCATAGAGAAGAACGAGACTTGGGCAAAGGCAAAGAGGAAGGTACTTTGCATATTATTTGAGATAAAGTTCGATGGATTTCTTCCATGCTGCGGCAGTCGCGGGTATCATCCATCTCCAGTTTTCTTGTAGATAGAGTTTGACATCCAAAAAAGTAAGAATGCTAGGAGCCTACTACCACATCTTTGTGTATGATCACAAGTGTGAGATTTGGGGAGGTTATGGCTCCTTCCGTTATCCATGGGCTAGCATTTTATTTTAGATATTTGAATACCTATTTCTCCTTATGGGGGTTGTGTTTGGTAGCCGACACCAACGTAGAAAATAGTTGGATTTTTCAACATGCATTTGAGCAAGAATCCATGTAGCCGACCCTACTTAAAGTGGGAGAAGGCTTCACCATTTGAATACTTATTCATAGGGTTTTTATCCAAAACGCATTTCTTCTCTATCAAGATGTATTCCAAGTTTTCAATGGATTTTGTCAGATCTGAGGAGAAATTTTTGCTCTTATCCTTTTGTGCCATTAGGATCGGTCTTGTTACATCCTTCCTTTAGGTGGTTACCCGTCGAAGTGTAAATCACAGGAAACCATCAACTATGCAATAATGAAGCATATTTTTACCAAAAGAAAATATGATCCATATCGATGATATTTGCTTGGGTGGAATCATCCTTCATTTAAGACACCATGAATTCACTGAAAGAATTGTGGAGGCATCTGGCTGGTGGGTGGATTCTGAGATTTGTCACATTAGTTCCATGAGGTTGGGGGATGTGATTGTAAAAGGTGGAAGTTCTAAGTTCTAACAATTGCCAAGTGGGTTTGCTTTAGATACAAGAAGGATACATGCATTTTTTTATTGGAAGATATTTTAAAGGTTGTTATATCTTTCATTAGACAGCTGATGCCCATTACTGATAGGTGATAGGGATTGGAATAGGCCTACCTAGTTGAAGACGAAGGAATGGCAAGGGCAACTCCGTCAATTAATTTCCTTTCATTGTTCAAAAATGAAAAATATTTTCAAGTAAACACTCGATCACAAAAAGGCACATGTATCAGCTAGGACTTGGCATGAAACGAACGACGATAGAGAAATGAACGATGACAAATAGACAACTTGAAGTTCATTCCAATTGTTGGGCACTTCGGAACTGAACTCATCACCAAAGTCCAATTCAAGTTGCTTTAGGTACATATACATAGGAGAGGGTGGCGTTGCAGCATCTGCTAGCCGAGAAGATCTCGAGAATTAAACCTGACATAAAAGCAAGCAAGCGTTCTGTTCCGAGAGGTTGACTGTTTAGAAAGCAGAAGAGAAGGTTGTTTTTTTTTGAAACCAACTTTTCGGGAGAGGCACGGCTCGGTGCTCGCCCCAAACTTTTTATTAAAAAGGCGACGATGCAAAAGAGAGAGAGATACAGATTTAAAGGATTGAGTAGATCCTGCTGGAAACCCAAAAAGAGAATGAGTGGAGTTCGTGAAGTTACATGGGATGCTAAGGGACATTTTGGATATGCCTTGTCTGGCAGCATCAAACGGCAACTTTCTGATCATAGTGACGGGGAACCCATCTATTTGGAGCCTTGTGACATTTGCAGATTTGTGTGAAGGCTGTTAAGATTAACTCATCTTTTGAATGGTTTGAGTCTTTCTGCTTCAACATTATATGCTGATTGAAGAGTTTTATTGCAACGATGGCAATGATGGTGTCACTGATCTTGAAACTGTACATATGAGAGAGAATCGAACTGGGCAGAATTTAAAATGAAGCAGTTTCCATGAAGGCTAGTTGATATATGTGCCAGCAATGACTGGTGGATAAGGCGACTTAAAGATAAAATGCGTCATAAATACATCACAAATGTAAGCTAGTGACGAAGCCTTCTCCCACCATAAGTAGGGTCGGCTACATGGATTCTTGCTCAATCCATGTTGAAAGGTTCGACTATCTTTTTTGCTGGTTGTTGACGAACTAATGCAACCCCCACAAGGGGGGATTTGAACTCTGGTCTTTTGGGTGGTAGACACACTGCACTACCAACTGACCATTTAAGTGGGTCTAGAGGACCTGAGGTAGGGAGATAGGAAGAAGGCTGTTTTGACAAGAGATAAACTACATTAAAAAGCTTATTTGAGCTACAAAAAGAAAGAAAAGAAGGCAAAGGAGGTTCATCTAGGTTTTAAGAATTCTCCTCCTTTGAAGATTAACTGGGTGGTTGGAAATGAGTGATGGCTACTAAGAAGAGTTCCTTGGCACCTTATTAAGTTCTTGCCTGCTCAGAGACTGCTTCTGAGACAGCCTAGCACTTCTTTCTTCTAAAGAAAGTCAGCATTTCATCCCACCCGTTATTTATGTATGGTTGAGCCTGGATACATAGGCTATCTCTATTCCTGGTTGGTTTCTATTATGGATGGTGGATCGGGAATTTTAAGACAATGTCCGTTCTACCCCCAACTTCTCTACCTAATAACAAGTCCGTGCTATCCATCCTTACCTGATTACTCCAAACAGGCCATAGACAACCCTGATGAAAGGATTATATCTATGTAAAATTGAGTTATAAACTCTAAGAAGGATAAAATCTTCACCTCTTTTTATTCTTTTATTTTTGAGAAAGTTCACCTCCTTTTATTTTCTATGCATTTTGCTTTATTCTAGGTATGTTGGCCATGAATCAGTTTGCTAGCTTTCATTTATAGTTCCTACTAGTCCTTTTTTGAGAAATCAAGGGATGAATGTTATTTTTAAACAACCTTCACTGCCACCCAAGGTGCCCACATACTTGAGGATAACACGATGTTTCGACATAGGGCCTCGTCTTCCCAAATATGAATGTATATCACTGCAACTGTAAAGCGCAAATATCTGTGACTTGGTTCGCTGTGCATCGCTCCTGTATAGCCTAATCAAAGTCGTGGTCCTTCCTTCCCTAGGAAAAATCACATGAGACAGATGCTCAATGTTTTCTTGGTCTGTAGATGCAACCAACATGCTAAGTCTGTCTGATCGACAGCCTGCTTACGCATGTACATCTTTTTCTTTGGACTGTATGGTTTGCTGCGAGAGTATCTTACACTTTTTGCGCTACCTTCGGATCAGGAAGACATGTAGTTGACTTCAGATGTACAGAACTCATCAGGATATGGGATGTCAGTTAGCAGTTGTGGAAACTCTTTGCCACCAAATGCACTCCATCCCCTCTTAAAAAAACAGTCATGGAGAAAATGTGTGTAATGAGAAGGCCTTTGCAGAAGGAAAGTGGGATACACCTATTTGGCTGCTAGCCTCTCAAAATTTCCAGTGTTTGTCACAAGCTTTCAGAATGCTGATTGGAGAACACATATTGGAAAATAAGGCTCCACTCACGACCTTCGTCATGCTTATTAGATCATTAGATTTGCCACTGAACTCTATGCATCGCTATTGGCTATCCGATGACATCAACTTTTGAAACTTACTTTTCTTCTAGTCATGTCAGTTATTATTATTTGCTTGACAAGGCATAGCATGTCACTTTGATCTACATGTACATTGGTGACAATGAAAGGGTCTCCGGATTCCCTACATTGGGGCTCGCATGAAAATAACGTTTTATCTAGCACTTGGGCTTTTCATGGCTGATGTTTATAGTGTATTTACACTTGATCTAATCTAGAAGATGGTGACAATGGGTTATGAGCTGATAAAGCACTTGTCAGTCCTTGATTCAGGTTTTGCTTTGGACTGTGTGGTTTGCTGCGGGAGTATCCGACACTTTTTGCGCTACCTTCAGATCAGGAAGATGTGTAGTTGTCTTCAGATGTACAGAACACATCAGGATATGAGATGTCAGTTAGCAGTTGTGGGAACTCTTTGCCACCAAATGCACTCCATCTCCTCTTCTTAAAAAAGAGTCATGGAGAAAATGTGTGTAATGAGGAGGCCTTTGTAGAAGGAAAAGGGGATACACCTATTTGGCTGCTAGCCTTTCAAAATTTCCAGTATTTGTCACAAGCTTTCAAAATGCCGATCGGGAGAACACAGTGGAAAATGGGACCCTACTCGCCACCTTTGTCATGCTTATTAGATCATTAGATTTGCTACTGAACTCTATGCATCGCTAGTGGCTAGCCGATGGCATCAACTTTTGAAACTTACTTTCTGCAAGTCATTTCAATTAATGTTATTTGCTTGACAAGGCATAGCATGCCACTTTGGTGACCATGAAAGGGTCGCCGGATTACCTACATTGCGGCTCACATGAAGAGAAAATTTTAGCTAGCACTTGGGCTTTTCATAGCTGATGTTTATAGTGTGTTTACACTTGATCTAATCTAGAAGATGGTGACAATGGGTTATGAGCTGATAAAGCTTGTGTCAGTCCTTGATCCAGGTTTTGCTTGGGACTGCGTGGTTTGCTACGAGAGTATCTGACACTTTTTGCGCTACCTTCGGATCAGGAAGACATGTAGTTGTCTTCAGATGTACAGAACACATCAGGATATGTGATGGCAGTTAGCAGCTGTGGGAACTCTTTGCCATGAAAGAAATGCAGCTGTGGGAACTCTTTGCCATGAAAGAAATGCAGACTATGCAGTGGTCTTTATATGCGATACGGAAAATGTGATGCACATCACAAATGTTTTGCATGCATTTTGGGTATTGTTGAGGCGATAACAGAGTTGTAATCTATGTGTTACATTTTAGAAGGGTTTGGATGACATCTTTTGTTGGATGATTATCCTACAGCTTCTTAGTAAAAAGAAAGGAAGTGTGTGGCTAGGCTTGTAGAGGAGCATTGTCATGCGACTTTTCCCGATTTAGATGACAATGTATTAATGGTAGGGACATTGTGGTAGTTGTGAGAGGGTGAGGGGAGACGAGAAAGGAATTATCAAGGGTAGGAATGCTGGAGGGTCAGGGATGATCAGTAGTTTGGGCAAGAGAAGGTTTTTGAGAAGGTATGATTTGAATGCTAGTATGTCTTGTAGAAGGCCAAATAACGAATCATTAAGTCAACTAAGTTGGCTTTTGTGAACTTTTATACTCATTAACGTGCGCAGTTACATGTCATGGTTTGTGAACATTGGTGTTGTTCTTGGACCCTCACATGTACTTGATCCATTTCATGTTGCCGTCTTGTCCCTCTATGAATAATTCATTACAACTCAACTAAACATTTGGCTAATTGTCTTTTTTCGAAAAGCCAAAGGATAACTATCTGTGTTAAATACTCATTCAAGAACCATAAATTAATCGTCACCAATCTATTGTGAGTGCATATCTTGACGAAAAACCAATTTTGATTGATTTATATCAAATAAATCTACCACTCATCTTTGTGCCTCTCTACCTGCTCACACCCTCTTTTCCGTGCATCTCTCATTATCGCTCTTAGAAAATTATTTCCACCAACTCACTTCTCTTGCATCACCCACCCACATCCCTTCCTTCCCTCCTCTATGTTAACTCATGCCACTACCATCCCATCCCAAACCTTCTGGACACCTCGCTCTCTGCCCCCCCCCCCCCCCCCGGGGCTTGTGGTGTAGTTCATGCTATATCAGGGATTGGTGAAGTCTTAAAACCAGTATAGGAACGAGGGAATAAGTGAGAGGATTCATGCATCATATTCTGATGTATTGTGCATGGTTGACTCAATTGAAATAACCTAATAATTATAAGACTTATAGCTAAAATAACAGTCATGGGATGACCTGCTCAGCCATTGGTGTTTCTAGGAGTACTGTGAGATTGGGAAAGTAATTTCCCAAGGATGCAGGACTTGATTATGAACGAGAAAGCTAGTGTACGAGAGGGGTTATTGCTGGTAACTACCTGGAGGCTTGTGCTATTTTTTTTACCTTCTTGTATATACCGCTTGTATATATGCATGCATGAACCGATGCATGCGTGCTGTATCATATTTGGTGACATGAATTTGACATGCGTACATCGAACTTTTTCCCTGTTAAAGTTGCCAGACTCCTATCTTCCTAGTTCTTATAATACAGTGATTTTTACCAGGAGTAATTCGTTTAAGGTAGAGGTATATTTTTTACTTTCTGCCACTGCAGCTTTAATATCTCCATGGTCCCCTTATGCTCTAGACTCGCCCTCGCAGGTTTACCAGCCATCTGAAGAAGAAATGTGGGGCTTTCTGCATCCTTATGAGAACGTGGTCTGCATGGAATGCCTGCATGGCGGGGACGATGACCTGATGCTGCTTTGTGATCTTTGTGATTCACCTGCACATACCTATTGTGTCGGCCTTGGCCATGAAGTACCAGAAGGCGATTGGTATTGTAATGGATGCAGGTCTGCAGATCGCGGACAATTTAATTCCCAAGCTCAGGATCGTGAAAATGGTGGTTCAATATCTAACCGCCGCGAGTTTTTGCAAAGGCTATATCGTATACCTCCACATACAACCCCTATCAGATCAGCACCTTTACACGAGATCTCGGAGCAATCTTCTTCTCGTGTACCTGTCATGGAAAACAGCAGTATAGCACAAGCTTCTGGACCCTCGGCATTGACTTTGACCGCAAGACGCATACTAAGTCAGCGTGTTCGGATTTTGCTGTCCAGTCCTGACAGCAGAATGAGAATAGCATCACCACCATCAACCGGAACCACCTCTACGCGATTGGGGTATATTGAAGGTGATGGCGGCAATTCTGAAGCCGGGCAAAGGAGTGCTTTTCTCGAAGATCTCAGTGCCGAATACGATGAGAGACAGCAAATGAGTGGTCTTCGTAACCTGAGGTCAGATCCTCTTATGCCATGTATTAGAAGTTACGGAGAGAGCCATTTATAGACCATAGGTTGCTGACCAGATACGGCGTGGTGATGGGAGGGCTCATCTGTATCGTCCTTCAAGATATGGTATGCTGTATCGATTCTATTTGTTGATTTTTAGGTAGTTTTTTTTAGAATTTTCAGTTTTCACTGGTTAAATCTGTATTCTTGTTCCCAAATGTATCAGTAAAGTTCTATACATCTCTCAGGATAATTCACCTTTGGCATCCTAAAGTTTGTAAGGTTCAGTTCATTATTTATATGTTTGGGGTAAAATTACGATTACTTAGCAACACGTGCGCACACACACAGCCATGCACGTGTGCACATGTGCATGCGTGCATCTTCCTAACGCAGTGGCTTTCAAAAAACCCAACTAATTATGGCTTTGAAACGTAGCTTTGGAGAAGTAATAATCCAATGAAGCGGGACTCTTGCCAGCTTTCTACTGCATATTTTTTCTCCATTTTTTTGAAAACGTGTATGTTTTTAATAGAGTTTCATGAATCCTTGCATTCAAGAAGAGATATAGATGAAAACAGATGCGGATTGGATTTTCATCTATGTCGAATATTAATCGGATATGGATTTAGGGAACCTTATCCTAATAAAATCGGATACGTATTCAGATCGATTATTTTTTTCCATAAGCATCTACCAAAGGTATGCCAAACAAGTAAAGACTTCGGATTTGACAATACCATACTATAGTAAAAAGGGATTTTTACCCAGCAGACCCTATAATCTTTGGAAATTACCTCTACGATCTTTGAAACATCGATATTCCTCTTTAGATCCCGTTATCTTGCTAACTCTTACTCTACAGATCTTGTGGTTAACTGCCATCCATTTAACCGTTAGAACTAACCAAACTATGTTATCTTCCTTTATATTATACTCATTTTACTGGCCAAATTTACCGCAAGTGCTATTGCCTCCCACCTCACCTCCAACCCTCTACCTGCAGCTGAACACGGTGCCCCTCTCCCCCGGTCCGCCGCTGCTCGAAGGTGGAAGAGTAGTGGCTCTGCTACTTCGAGCTTGAGGAATCCAACATCCATTAACATCCATTAACGACCACCCCATTAACACCCATTAACGACCACCCTAGCCCCTTTCACCTGTAGCAACATTACTTCTACCTTATCTCCTTGGTGGAAGAGTAGTGGCTCTGCTACTTCGAGCTTGAGGAACCCAACATCCATTAACGACCACCCCAGAACCTCGTCCTTCACGGAGCCCATCTCGATTAGAGCTGTTACAGACGCCCCCTCGTGGAGCTGCAACGGTTACAGACGCCCCCTCGTGGAGCAGCAGCGGACTGAATCAACCACAATCGTTGTGTTCAACATATTCTCTATTCCAGCCAATCCTCGACCCGTACGCCTCCATCGACCACCCTTTGCTCAAGTTCTCCCCAACCGAAGACGAGACAGCTCTCCCGTGCTCCATATCTGATGGAGATCGTGTCTGAGACACATCCAACTTCAGCCTTCCATCTTCAGATGTCGCCGGAGGGTCGAGGTCGGGGCGACACAGGGGAAGGGGGTTGGAGATCCTGGGCGGCGCTGGGATGCGTGCCAGAGGTCCTGGTCGGCGCAGGGATGTGGGGGTTGAGGGGATAATTAAAATCGGCGGTCCACCCTCTACCGCGTAGCAACCCACCGCCCCCCCGGTCCCCCGACCTCCCTCCCCCGTTGCAAATACCCCCCCCCTTCCCGCAAAGCACCCTACTCACCTCCCGTCCCCGGCCCCCTCCCCCCTCCCGCGCCTGCAGATCAAGCACAAGTCCTCGGTCCCCTGTCCCCTCCCCCCACCACCGCCCCTCCGCGTAGCAACCCACCGCACCCCCCCGGTCCCCCGACTCCCTCCCGCCCCCGTTTGCAACGCACCCCACCTCCCGCTACAAACCCCTGCCCCCCCTGCAAAGCACCCCACCTCCTGTCCCCCGACCTCCCACTGCAAAGCCCCCCCGTCGGCATCCCTGTCCAGCCGCCTGCAAAGCACCAACAGCCGCTGATGGAGTCTCTCATCACCACTAGAGGTTGTAACAATTTGAACGATCCCACTACATCTGCTTCAAGAAGATGTAGAATGATTCCAATTATGATTGTTGTATTTAATAGAACAATAATATACGTTTTTGATTACATATCCACTTATGATTTGGCCTAATCAGGTCGACCAAATCACGATATTGAAGAGTGAGACATTTTCTCGAAAAAGTCCTACTCGAGAAGTCAAATTTCATCCCTTTCCTTTATGCCCTTCGTAATCTAAGCGAGCTGGGAAGGCCTCTTTGGAATGAGCATATACAAAGTCAACTCAACCTCCCCGTCGACCCCTTATTCTAACCGAAGGGGATTCGATACTATATTTGAAATCGTAAGATTCAGACAGTCTCTACTAGTTCTTAAGGGATTCGAAGCCTTTCGCATTGACAAATAGTTCATCGGTTACAAGTACATTATGTTTGGAGGAAAGGGGAGAGGTAGAGGTTGAAGTCAAGGTCGACGGGTGAATTCCTCTCTATAGTAGTATCATGAAGGAGCTAGAGTTATGCCTAGGAGAGTTCAATGTCCTCAATCAGAGAAGAGGATGAATCGAAAGAGCACAACCAAAAGAATCGAGCTTCCTCCCGTATTCATTGCTTCCCTACCAATACCATACTTGGGTTCGACTCAACATTCTTGGAAAGCAATCCAATACGAATTCTGATCGGATAAAGATAGAATATGAATATTGATCAACTTAAGGTAGGATACAAATAAATAATGATCGAATAAAGAAAACTTAGGAATTGAATCGAATTAATAGCAAGTATAAAACGATTAAAAAAGATAACATTAAATTTTATATAAATATCGTAATAAAAATATTTATCCAATCGATTAAAGTAATAGGGAAGGGGTTGTTCTATTGATATAAGCTGAGGGAGATGAATTCTACACGAGGCTTGTCCTATTATGATTTCTACGAAGTTGTCAAGGCAAAGAAACATGTTAGTTGTTAGAGGTTGACGGGATGCACCTCACAATTTTGCATTTGAATATGCGAATTTGAATCCGTTTTCTTTGTTGTCACCATTTTTGTAGTTAGATTTTTCTACGACCGATATCCATATCCATTCGCATTCGATTAATATTCGAATATAAATATTTACAATAATTTTGGAATATAATGTGAGTATCTTCGCATATGTCAATATCCATTTCCATTCCTAGAAGAAAATGCTCATTGCATGCTTCAAAAAATTTCTTCCAAAGCCCGAATAATAGTTTGGTAGTTCCAAGCTTATATTCCATTCGATTTCTCCAACAATCTAACCAACTACAAGATTTGCTATAACATTTGTGCCCCGAATTCTTATAAAATTCACCCTTCTCTCAAGGTAATAGGGACATAAGTGTAATAATAAAAGAGCACTGCTCTGATTTTTCTAAAGCCCTGTTCGTTTGGAGAATTAGAACAAGAATAAAGGGTCAATTCTTCGTCCGATGTGATTCCCAAAGGTACGACTATTCCCATTCACATCACATTATTTCACCTTATTCCACATTTATTCTTATCTTTATTCCATCTTACATACCTTTATTACACCTAATTCTCCTTATTCCTATCTTTTCAGCCGAATAGAGAATATACCATTATCCTCCTTATTTACCATCTTTATTGACGCTTATTCTCCAACCAAACGCCCCTCTAAGAATACATAAATACAAGTATTATTGCAAAAAAGATAGAGACATAATTGTAATTACAGAATATCAGACTGGAGACAAACGTAAAAAGATCGCGCAAAATAAGATGATTGTAGCGTGAACAGAAGCGAAACTGGAATATATAATTGGAATAAAAAAGAAGGGAAAATACATGTAAGTCAACTATGATTTGCTTACAAAATAAGACTGCAGCTTAAAACGGAAGCCAAAGTACTTGAATATAATTGGAAAAAAGAGAGAGGGGACAAAATCCATGCTGTCAAGATGGAGAGAGGGGCCATGATTTAGATGCAACCTCTGTTGGGGTTCCACCACAGGAGAATGTCCATGTTCTGATTGTAGTGGTGATGTGGCCATGACTTTATATGACCATGAGGCCACCTTACCATTTTAAGTAGGTTATTATTATTATTCCACTTCATGGGGTATGAGTGGTCTTTATATAAGCATTTCTCTCATGATAACAAGATTGGGATGGACAGGATTTAACTTCTTTTAAAAATTTAGTGTTGGTCATGAAGATTGAATTTGTAACGTTTCGGGGTTTGTTCTTCAGTCTGTTAACGAGGAAAATTGATTCTGACAAAGTGTTGGATTCGGGTTCAATTATACCCGTTGACAATCACCTAAAATTCTTAGGTTCAAGTTGTTAAATAGTAACTCTCACCACTTATGACCAACATTCACACTTGGCGAGTTTTAGATGTGAGACTATGTTTGGAGGTTTGGATATTACATCAGTCGTTTGACTGAGTATTCACCACAACCTTGCAGCTTAGCGAGAAGCGGAGTGTAGTCGACAGTTGGATTGAGGAGTCAGTGCTTTATTCTAGTTCTTGAATCATTGTATGGAATTTATTGATAGGGTTTTTTTCTGTAGTTCAGGTTTTATGAGTCTTTTTATTGGTAAAATTTCCTTAAATTATTCCATTATGTAGGAATCTCTGGTAAGGATTTTTGAGAATTTGACTCGTTCTTGGACTTGGAAAAAAATATTCGTAGTCTTGAGATGCTTCCACAATTTCTCTCGTGTTTCGAGGTCTGAGAGATGACAGCGTAACGTGATGTTGTTTATAATACTATTCAATAAATATTTATGATTATGTTTGGTGGTTGTTAAAAGTATTGTAGTAAAAGAGCGGATCGACAGTATTAATTCTAACCCAAAAATGTAAAGGTAGAGATAGAAGTAATGATTTGTCTATAGGGGTTGTTAATCGAATCGAAATGTAATGAACATATTTATGTTCGAGTTCGGTTCGATAAGGAAGTTCGAAAGTTTGAGTTCAGTTCGATAAATGTTCGATAAGATATGTTCGAGTTTGTTTAGAAAACGAACGTTCAAGTTCGGTTCGATAACAATTCATTAACCATTTAACTTAACTAAAACTTATTTATATGAAGAAGTTCGAAAATAGAGTTCGATAACAAGATTCGATTAGCAGTAAAAATAAGAATTTATTCAAATTAAAGTGGTACAAAGCCCAATAAACATCACATTTTCTATAACCTCGAAATTTACTAATTGTATAAATACTAAGTTACATAGACAAATACGTACACATATACATATATCGAACTCGAACTTTTATTGAATGAATATATGTTATGTTCATGTTCGGTTCGTTAAGCTAACGAACTAAAATATGAAATTCATCTTCAGTTTGTTTAGAAATGAACGAAAATTTTCGAACTATTATCGAACGAACTCTAATCGAATACAGACACGTTCAATTCGATTAGCAGCCTTAAATAAATTATGCAAATAGTTGAAAATATATTCGTTTTTCTTTTCGGATGGAATATTTGTATAGAATTTTCGAGGTTAGTTATATAAAATATCTCAAAGTTTGGGAGTAAATATCAAAGAAGGTCTCGATAAAAATATTGACATTTTTGGAGTTAGAATTTCAATTCACAGCACTTCGTTAACAACATATTCCATAAATCCTCGTAAATAACGAGAATAAGTTTATGGATATAATCTACGCAATCAAAGTTTTGATTAGCAGTGTCAACTTAAGTAATATAACAATGTTAGCATGCCCCATATTAGAAAGGCCGTAGCAATAACAAACATCGATGTATAGATAATCCGACAATAATTATCAAACTTTCTTTTTGTAAAAAAATTTTGACACTCTACTTTTTCCGATACAGTTCAAGTCTCAAAATATTAGTATTGATACCTTTCTACTTTTTCCGATAACAATTACGCTCTTAACAATTCTATAATTACACTTACTTATACATTTACATTTTTAAATAATTCCAAGTATTACTCTTCTATTAATGTAACATAGTGGCACAAGTGTAATTATAACCAAAAGGATGCAGCTCTAAAATTTGTAAAATTATCAGAGTACACACTTCAATAGTCTGGTGGTATAACAGTATTCCTACCACTCAAAAATCCGCCCCTCATGGAGGGTTGTGTTAGATAACTTACAACTAACGACAGTTGGATCTTTCTACGTAGTTAATCCTACTTAAAGTGGAAGAAGACTTTACCAATTTATTCATGCACAAATGTAATCGCAAAAATGTCAGCGACATAATCATTATTAAAGAAACTCATAAAGGCACAAGTATATAAATATAAAAATATCTTTTTTTTTATTTGATACCACCTTTTATGTCCACTCCCAAATGTAAAACTCTTGACTTTTCATGCACTACCGACCGTCCTGATCGGGACATGAGGTATATTCTTGGAATATATTCCAAACATCTATTAGGATTTCACCTTTTCTCAACCCCCCCCCCCTCACATACTCTCTCTCCAACTCTCTCCCATTATATAGTTCTCTTTCTAATGGTGCGTTTGGTACGCGGGTTAAGGTGTGTTAATGTAACGGATTGTTTTTCTAGATATTAAAAAAAAGAGACCACAACAAAATCCCCACATTATCTTTGATAAGATAATCAAATAATAAGATTAATATTAATAAAAAAATAGTTGATAAATTAGCAACAACATTATCTAGTTATCACTATTATCCTTTGATTAAATCCAAATTCTTATTGCTAATTATCTCTTTGATTGAGCGTATAAATACATGAGACTCCATTAATCTCTTCACATCTTGCATATAACGTGAGAGATAGCTCTAGAGAGAGATAAAGAAAGAGAGAGAGAGAGAAAGAGGCCGCCTGTGATATTTTCGTCGCGCCGTTCTTGAATCCGGCAACGTCAACTTTCTTCGTCGGCATCGAAGTCTTGATCCGACAAAATAGGCAGGGCAACGACGTGGTCGACGAAAGTTCGGATAGGAAGAATCATTGAGGGCGGACTTCTTATCCGTCAATGTATGTGTGGACCACTATTAGGAACACGATACCATGATGGAGTGTGTGTAATGTGGATTTCATTTATTTTGAATAGCCACCCAGGAATTCCTAATTATGTTTGATCTCATGTTGTTAACGACAAGAAAATTGGTTGGGTTGAAAAATGTCTTGCATTATTTTATTCCTCTTCACCTTAAATACACGTTATTGGATATTCGTAAGTATGCATTTTTTTTAAATCAAACGCATATTTGCAAATTCAAATTGCATATTTTCTTTATAGTTTTGTACATGTGATAATATTGTGAAATCTACCTTAATTATTCTACGCAAATCTAATCACACGTGGGTTATAAATTGGATAAGAAGATCGATCAGGCCTTCTTCCATCGTAAGACACGCTGTGAAATAATTTCTTTCATTCAACATATGTATATAAATACAAACTTTGACGGTTTTCATGATTGGGTTTTGGTTGTCCACAGTTTTCAATCATCTGAAAAATGTAACCACTATCACATTAGTTACTTAATTGATACTTTTGGGACCTCTGTCTAATTATCATAGCTAATCAACTTGTATGTTTTTTTAAAACAACCACTATAATTCTTATCGATCTTGCAGTTCACTGCCTTGGTTAATTCATGAACATCAATCAAACTATTTTATTCTATAAGAGTATGAATGGTATTGCTATGCCGTGTCACCAAAAGTATTGTACTTTTTCGATTATCCTATGTTACAAATTTTCAGGTAGCATCGCATGTATATATATTAATTTGTTTAATCTTCATATAAGATTATATTTTAATATTCAAATTGTTGACCGCAAGTTACTGTTAGTTGTTACCTCCAATCAGTAATCACTGGAATCAAGAAAGATGCACATGTTCTTTAGTGATAAATTAAATGGTGATTATCAGGTAATTAAGATATTGTGATTAATACTACAGTTTTTGGCACCGACTCGAGCTAAGGGTCGTAAGGGATTAAAGGGCCAATGCCTTCCGGAGGCATGAGGCAAAAGATAAGTCCTCTACAGTTGTAACTACACTGTCATGTTATGTATTGTTATGAACCGCTTGTGCCGGCGGTAAGCCATCAAAGCCGCCTAAGAAGTAACAATCAAGACCACTTTAAACATGAAAAATGTCATGGGCATATGTGCACTATATGTTAATGTCATGTGCATATATGCAATTATGTTACTGTTATGGACTTATGTGTAAGTTCCGTTAAAATTAAGTGCACGTATGAAACTTATGTTAATGTCATGTACTTATATGCAATTTATGTCAATGGTATGTACATATTTGTCATTTATGGTAATTTTAAGGGTACACGTGCAATTATATTATTGTAAAGTGCGTATGTGTAATTTATATGAATATTATGGACATACATGCCAGTATGATAAAACTTACGGGTATATGTGTAAATATTTATGTCATTCATGATTATGAAGGAAATTTAGTTATATCCATTAAATAAGTTGATTTATGATTCATATGATAATGGCTTTCGTGACTTGTCTCTACGCTAGCCGTCTTGATTCTAACTCGACACATACTGAGCGTTATGCTCATAACATGTTTTGCTAATTTTTTCAGAGGAACATGAGGAATAGATCATTAACGGTTTAAGGGAGACGACACAGTCTTCAAGAAGTAGGATCGGTATGGAACTATTGCGGGTTTGTTTTGGAAGGACTTCTTTTATGCTCACTGGAATAAGGAAATCGTGGATACGATTTCATCTAGTTTATTATCTTTTCTTTAATTAAGGAACTCTTGGAATTGTGACCTTATTACGATTATGAAAAAGTTTTTTTAGTTGGTTCTTTACTACTCTTTTATGCTATGAATGATGCTATGAGTAACGTTCCCGAGATGTCCGTCGAGTTCTCGCTTCCGCAACATTCTCGGACGATCGGGTTCGTTACAGTTAAACTGGTAGAGGGTAATTCGTTTTTGTGTTTTGGTGTTTGGATAGAGGGTTAAACTGGGGGTGGGTTGGAATTGGGTTTGTGGTGATATGATTGTATTAGAGTTTGAAAAAGTGAGTATTTATTGTGATGTGATTGTATCGAAAAATTGAGTAGAAGTGGAGTAGTTCATAATTTTTATATGATATGATGGTATAGTATATTATTTTTTTATGGAATTGATGATGAAGATTTGATTTATTTAATTTTTTTAAAAAGAAATTAAGCAGGACCTACACAAGGGAGAGGAGGAGTAAGTTAAGGGGGGGGGGGGGGGGGGTAAACTCCCCTCCTTTGTCGAACGGTGCCTAAAGGTTCTCCCTTCATTTTCTCAGTGAAATTAGAAGATATGCTAATTAAAGTTCGATGGTGGTGCCCTCTCGGAGGAGCAAACTTGGCTCTCTTCGTCTAATTTTTCTTAATTTTTATTTTTTGAAAAATAAATCGTGGAAGTTCATAACTATATTCTTATTTTATATCATTCAAGTTTCACGCGAAACATATACTCTCACGACCTTCATCCAAACATTCATTTTTAATGGTCATAGAATTATTGAAATCGACCTCGCCTGGACGAAGACCGTTGGAGTTTCTATTTTGTATGAAACTTGAATGACATAATATGTGGATATTGTGATGAATTTTCATGAATTTATTTTTCAAAAAATGGAAGAAATGAGAGGGAGGGGATCCAAGTTAGCTCCCACAAGGACAACCCCATTTTAAACCCCCCATACACACACATATTCTACACTCCTCAATTAAGTCTTAGAACTGCTTCATTAGATGAGAGTGAATTGTGGGGTGATTTGTTCTTTTCGTAACAAATTTAAATTTGCTTGAGGATTCAACGTCGATTTTCACCATAACAAATTAGGTTTACCCAGATTATTTTTAAAATACGTCATTATATCAATTTTTAAATTTTTAATGAAGATGTTATTCGTTGTAAAATTATTCTACTTGAAATTAACGTCGACTGTCGTATTCGTTGCAATATCATTAATGACGGTGCATGCAACATGTTTTTCTGTTGCTATTTTTAAAACAACCAATCATCACTAAATTAAACTTGAGTTTCTAAGCGATGATCAATTAAAAGTTTGAAATTTGACAACTGCTGTCATATGAAACGTCGCTAATGATATATCAATAAATATGACATTTGCCGCAAATTTTGAGTATACGAAATCACTTCACGGCAAATAATACCTTCTTTGTATATTTAACAACCGATGATGATGTAGTGACTCATTTAAAAAAGTCATTATAAACCCATTTTGTTGTAATGTTTCTAAGTATCGAATTGTAATGTTCTAATATCGAATTCAATATAGTTTTAAAATATAATATTTAAAAAATCACGATGTAAAAACAACGAGTCCTAAAAGGAGAGTACTTCCGTATAGATACCACTACATATGTTATTTTTATACATTTCTTTTTAAAAAATAGTCATTTTGTGTGTGTGTGTACACACACTTTTAGTCTATATCTAATCTTCCACTGAATTGAAAGTGGGATGATATTGTCATTTAATACCCATTATTTTTTTTGACTATTGATTCAAGTTTTCCTTTCAAACGAGATTTTTAAACTTCAACTTTATAAAAGCTATATATGTATGTATGTAAATTGTCCAATACTATTATTTTGGAGGTTCTATGTTGTTCGATATTGAACAAAAAAAAAGCTAAAGTTTTGCTTATAGAAATTAGAAGACTAGTGTAGGAATCTAAAGTAGATAACTAATTAAGAATCATATATGGTGAGCATCCAATTTTGAAAGATATATAAATGACAAAATGTGCTATACTCATAACAACAACATCCAAATCCACCATTTTTATCATCTATGGTTAAATATATATAACGACGATATTACTTGTTGCGAACTTATTTTTTATATGTGAAATTAATGAATAATGTGACATATGTATATGGCAAGCTAATTCGTTGTTGCTTTTCAAAATTTTAACTAATAATCACTAAATTTTCAATGAAAAAATTAGCAACATCCAGCTAAAATTTGAAAAATAACAACTAACAGGCGTTGCTGTTTGTGCTGTCGTTAATGGTATTTTTTTTTGAAAACACGTTGTTAACGGTACAACAATGGACGCGATATTCACCACTGATTTCAAGTATAAAAAATAATTTCATTATGAATAATATCATCATTAAATATTTAAATGTATTTAAATAAATACAACTATAGATCCATTTTATTTTATTGCAGTGACTATCGTATTATTGCAATAATGGAGCATGCTTTAAAAACATGAAAACAATGGGAAGTATCGTCTTATTCTTATAGTAGGGTCCAAATTCCAAAGGCTCCCTATACACACACAGCTGCGTACTATTATTTTGCTACTCCAATGACATCAAATCGCAAATTAACATGTTATTATTGAAAAAAATAACAACATACGGGAAAACAACCAATCAAATTTGTCCACTTGTCCACGGACACAATACTCTATTGATTACATGTGATAAGAGCAATAATGTGCATAAATAGATAAAATGAAGGTTACTTTTACAGAAACCATTCTCCTTGTTTTGGATTTCTTCCATTTAGGTCCCTTTCCCCATGGCCATGGAGACAACGGAGTAGGGGTGTCTATCGAGTTCAACAAGCCAAGTTGGTCTCAACTCGGATTCGAACTCTATAAGAAACCTAAGCTCAAACTCGGGCTCGATCAGGATCGAGTCCTGGATCACCAACTCGAACTCGAACTCGTCGAGTTCGAGTTGACTCACGAGCCTCTTATCGAGCCACGAGTTTCTGAGCTGGCTCACAAGCCTCAAAATGAGCTGGCCCACGAGACTCTTATCGAGTCACGAGTTTCTGAGCTCGCTCATGAGCCTCAAAATGAGTAGGCTCATGAACCTCTTAATGAGTCATTGTTCCGTTTTATACATTAAATTATGCAAATGATATTTGTAATTTTGATTTTTTATACTCTTTTCTGTAGCTTTTTGGGCAAGAAAAATGTTAACCTCTATTTTATATCAAACTCAATGTGGAAGTTTCGGTATATATATTTTAAATTTTTTTATTAAGAGAGAAAACGAGCTATCGAGTCGAGTTTCCGAGTTGAACAATGCCCAACTCGGACTCGACTCGATAAGATAACGAGGCATAAAATCCAACTCGAGCTCGGGCTCGTTAAGGTTTCGAGTCTGGCTCGCGAGCCCTTAACGAGCCGAGCTCGAGTTGAGCTCATCGAACTCGAGCTTTCCTGAGAGCCCTACAACAGAGGGAGAAATAAAGTTGGACACGAGATGTTTGCCACTTTTTTTTGCAATAAATACCATACATAATTTCAGTTTCACTTGATTCTGTCCTCATGTCGGGACATATTTCCAAGCGTCATCGACGTTGCTAATTATTATTTCCAGAGCAACAATTTCATTCAAACTTGAGGTCATCTCAATTTCAAAGCAAAGACCGGAATTAATTATCCACAATTCCACGTAGCAAATCCCAACAACCATTTCTCTAAGAACCAGTTTGGGAGCACTCTCTTGGTATTTTACAAATCAACTCTCCCATTTCTGAAGTTGTTCCTATTACATTCTCCAAGTACAATTTATTATTTTTCGCGATCCATGTTCGTGGAGACACCTCCGACTCGGCGTAAACATCTGGATCGTGATTCGACCTCTTATGAACTCCCTCTTTTCCGTAGATTGGACCCTTTGTCATTGCTTGTTGTAGCGTATTTGGACCGTTCGAACATGAGCGAGCGGACAATCTGGACAAATCCCTCCAAAAAATAAGCTCCCCAGCTATGTGATCCGATTTTTCTAATCAAGTGGAACTGAAACAAGGTCACTCTTCGCATTTAGGAACCTCGACTTGCACACATTGTCAAGCTTGTTATATACCAGAATTCAAAGGCATCCTTGAATTCGACCTAAGAAGGAAGATGGCCGGTTATTAGACATAGCGTGTCAGTGGTTTTGAAAATGTTGGTAAATGAATGGACAAAATTCTCTCGCCCGCCTTGAATTAGTTGCACATAAACACACCGATTTCCTCTGAAACACATATGTATCATTTCTAGCATTGTAGATGGCCTTGGCTTCTTTCTTTGTTCAAACGATTCGAGAAATGTCCAGTCCAAGATCAAATACCAACGTGGTGAAACTAACAGATGATGTATGTCGTTCAAGCCTACCTCTGACTCTTACTTCCCGACCTCATCTGACTCAACTTTCTGGTCTGGCTCCGCCTCTTTCGTTCGGGCTCGATATAAAGTGGGAAATGCTTCCTCTCCCGCTTGTCCTCTTTGTCAATGTTGAGACCTAAGGTCAATGCGAAGAGAAACATGAACACATAACGAAAAGAGAACTATGAGGATCTAAAAGAAAGATTTTAGAAATTTCATCCACTGAAGAAAAAACATCGAAAAAACACGAGGACATCTACAGCAAAAAAAAACATCTCCCATATCCTTTACATATCCCGCAACCACCAATCACGATACTCCCCTCCTACCAACTATTTTACCCATTCGAAGCCCCTGACCTTAACCTCCCATTTCAAATACCCCCCTCCGCACCCTCGGACACCCCTTCGCGGTGCGTCCATTCCCACCACGCCTTGACCCAACCACCGCCACCACCACCACGGCCATCACCTGCTGCATGCAATCTCCCCCTTCTCGCCGCCCCTTTTCTCCCCCTTTCCTCTCCCCCCCTTTTCTCCGGAACCCCAAACACCAAAACCCCTCCCGAATCCCCCACCAATCCGCCTCCCCCCCTGCAGATCCCCGTCGGAAAACCCTAATCCCCCGCCCCTCTTTTAGGGTTCCGCCATTCCCCCAATGGTGGGCTCCGTCGCCTCCTCCTCCTCCTCCCGCAGCAGCACCGCCCATGGCGTCGACCGCTTCTACCACCCCCCTCAGATGCGCCACCTCGAACAGCAGCGCCAGAAGCAGCAACAGCAGCAGCAAAGACCGCAGAGGCCCCCGCAGCAACAGCGTCCGGTGCGGCCACGGGTGCGGCCTGCGACCGTTGAGCTTCGCGATGCTGAGAGCCGCGCGGAGTCCAACGACTCGTCGTCACGGGTGTCGGCATCGTCCGCGTCCTCGCCGTCGCCGTCCTCGCCGCCCAGGCCCTCAGGGAGCAATTTGGATCGGTTCCTTGAGTCCACTACCCCTGTTGTGAGAGTTCCTCACCTTGCCAAGGTCGTTCTAATGGGAAAAATGGATTTTTTTTAGTTTTTTTCAGCGGGATTTGGTTTTCTCATGGGGGATTTTGGTTGCAGAAGAGCCAAAGGGCCTTGCGGCATCCGGAAGCTGTGTATTCGTCATTCTTCCTAGAGGACCTCTCGGATGCGTTTGATGAGTGGAGCGCATACGGTGCTGGGGTGCCGCTATTGATCAATGAGATGGACGAGGTAGTTCAATACTACGTGCCTTACCTGTCGGGAATCCAGCTCTATGCAAGGGACCCTAATGGTCCACCTTTGAGAGCGAGGTATGATGGCCGTTCTTGTGATTGAGTAGAATGCTGTAAGAGTAGACCTTTTTTTGATGTTTTCTTTAATTCTGTTGTCTTCCCTGTAATGGCTGGAGTGCTTTTTGCAAGCATTTATTATTAGGCAATTATAGAGAATCTCACGCGTGTTGTGTTTGCTAGTTGAGGTGCATGGATAGCGCACCTAAAAAGGGAATGGTTCCTATTCTCTTTCTGATTTTTTATCTTGGATTCTGTAGTTTCTCTACATTTTCGTAATTTGTACAAAAAAGTTGATGTACCGTTTAATTTGCATGGCTTGCAAAAATGAGTTCTATTTAATTATCCTTACTGAGATTACTTGCCATATTTGTCACTAGATCCATATTATTTCCTATAAAGGGAAAGAGGTTGATAATGTTGCTAAAACATTCATTCTTTTTTCAAATGTGTTCTTTTAATTTTAAATTTGTTCTGCTAGTGGTTTTTGATGATACATTCTATTTTGCCGTCACATTCCTGAGATTTTCAGGGAAAAAATGCATCAATTTGTTTGCCCCGAATGTAAGAATTCATTAATGCCTTCGGGCAACTAGTTCCTTTGCATGAAATGCACTTTGAATTGGTTGATGTGGCATATACATGGATACATAGTGGGTTAATAGGCATCTCTTTCTGTACCTTTGGCATATACACGGACATACAATGCGTTAATAAGCATCTCTCTTTATACTTTTTTTAAAGTATGTTTTATATTTTCTAAGTGGAGAAACGAATGCTTTGTGTTTATTCATAGAGTCCAAGGATTCTCCTATATAGAAGAGAGAAATCCTAATGGGTAAATTACATAAAACAGACATAATAAATAAAAAACCGAGAAACGATAACATAACATAAAACTCTCCAACACTCTCCCTCAAGCTGGAGCATAGATGTCAATAAGGCTCAGCTTGGAACAACACCTCTGAAAGGGTCCTCTGGCAAGGGCCTTTGTGAGCACGTCTGTTGTCTGCTCATTGGAACTGACATGAGATGTAAAAATAAGGACCTTCTGGATCATATCACGGGTGTAGTAGTAGTCTACTTCGATATGCTTGGTTTGCTCATGGAAAGCTGGATTGTTGGCAATGAATAGTGCGGCCCGATTGTCACATTGAAGGTGCATAAGAAGAGGCACCTCAATGGCTAGATCATTCAGAACCCGATCTGACCCACATCATCTTTGTGATGTCTTGTGCCATAACTCTGTACTCAGATTCAATACTCGATCGAGCGATAATTGTTTGTTTCTTGCTCTTCCATGATATTAATGAATTCCCTACAAATACTGCAAATCTAGAAGTTGACTTCCTGTCCTTGGGGCATCTTACGTAGTACGCATATGCACAAGCTGCAACAGTTAGGTAAACAAAAGGCCAATGCCATGTGAGGTCTTTAGATACCTCAAAATCACATGGACTGCATCCATATGGGGTTGTCTTGGTTGTTCTATGAACTGACTCACTTTTCTTATTACAAAGGATATGTCTGGTCTAGTGATGGTCACATATAGAGCCTCTCAACTAACTCCCTGTATCTCCTCTTATCGACCTCATCAGTGTCATCATCATAAAACATCATGCTCGGGTCCATGGGAGTAGTGCATGGCTTGCAATCTGCCATACATGTCTCTGATAGGAGATCTATAACACACTTCCTCTGGTTCTCGGCGAACTTCGTTCCAAGGAAATAACATAGACTGCCAAGATACTTGGTCACAAATTGCTGATCCAGGAAAGCCTTAACCGCTTGAATCCCTTGTGTATTATCCCCTGTAATGATGATGTCATCTACATATACCAATATAGCCACAATGCCCTTCTGGGATCTCTGAACAAACAAGGAGTGATCTACAATGGATCTCACGAACCCCTTCTGTTCTATCACATCTGAGAGTTTCTGAAAACCATGCTCTCGAACTCTGCTTATGGCCATAGATCACCTTATGGAGTCTGCATACCTTCTGAGACTCTCCCTCAGCTGCGAATCCAGGTGGCTGCTGCATGTAAACTTCCTCTCGAAAATCACTGTAGAGAAAGGTATAGGGCTAGTCTCGGGTGACAATGACAGAGAGATAAACCCGCAATGTGGAATGCATGGCCACTGGAGAGCAAGTGTCATGTTAGTCCATCCCGTAAATCTGAGTGAAACCACGAGCCATAAGTCGTGCTTTGTAACGATCAATGCTGTCATCCGCTCGATGCTTCATAGTAGACACCCATTTGCATCCCTACAATAGACAGGTCTGCGGGAGCTATAATTGTACTCAATGTGCCACGAGACTTTAAAGCAGCCATCTCTGTTTCCATAGCTAGACACCATTCACTCACCTTGAATTCCTCCTTGTATGTACATGGGATTTCTACATCGGATAATCCCATAATGAATTTTCTGAAATATGGTGAAAGCCTCTTCAGGGACACCTGTCCTGCCATGGGGTAACGTGCACAAGAATGCTTCCCTTTTTACACTGCAGTGGACCACCCTAAACCACTCTCAGCTGGTGGTTTCGGCTCATAGTGTACATAATGCACACCACTAGTTCCATCAGTCAAAATGAAGTTTTCAGAATTTACCTTGGCCGTGCTGGATGCTGGGGTAGGTGTTGGATAGCATCCTCAAACTCAGAAGGATCCATTCTGTCACCTGCGAGCGAGTAGTATATGATGGACTCAATGAAGGTGCTGTCAGCACTGCCATAGTACTGACGTGATCAAAACATCGATAACCCTTTTGTTTGCTAGAGTAACCGACAAACATACATTTGACAACGCGAGGAGCGGGCTTGTCATGACCGAGTCGTAGAATATGGACAAATTCCACACATCAAAATACTCTTGGGGTAAAAGAAAGAAGATCCTTTTCAAGAAAGGCAAGGGCATGGTGCCTTTTCACCCAACATAGTAGAGGGCATATGATTTATAAGGTAACAAGTTGTCATCACAACATCTCCCCAAAAAGAATGTGGAGCCCGACTCTGTATGAGAAGAGTCGAGATCGAGGCTGCCCCGGCTTGGGGGCTGGGGCTGCGGCCCTGGAGGTCGGCCTGGGGGCGGGGGTGGGGCAGCCGGAGGCCCTGGAGGTTGGTTTGGAGGCCGAGGGCAGCGGCCTTGGAGGGAGAAACGACAAGAGAGAGGGGGGGTGGCGGGCGGGTAGGGTTAGGTAGGGTACGGGAACTCTGGTCCATGACCACGGCTCTGATACCATGTTGAAGGAAAAAGAGTTCATACATTATGAGAGGTCCTAGGGTTATCTTATATAGGAGAGGAACCTATATGACAAATTACAAGAAGAAGAAAAAAGAAATAGAAAATAAGAAACAATAATAAAAATAACTAATATCTCAACGCATAGGAAACTGCAAATGGTACACACCCCTCAAAGGACACTTCTGATAAAGCAAGGCCTTAAAATATCAATTCGGTCACCATATCGGTGATTGGCCGAAGTGAAATTTCGGCTGATATTCAGTCAAAATTTTGATCATTTCGGTCAACAACGCTTCTATCGTCAGTCATAAAGGTTGAAATTTCTGCCATTTCAGTTGAATTTTTATCACTTAAAAATCAAAATTCGACTGAAAATTCATCTGTATTTTAGTGAAATTTGATGCCATGCGGTAAAGTATATGGGCGTCCCATTGGTGACTGGGATCGCAAAGCTGAACATTGGATTTCCCTGAAAGAGAAGATGAACAAATTGGCTGGCTGGAAGATGAAGCGCCTGGGAGGGAGATTAGTCTTATTGAAGAGTATTTTATTGCATTGCTGCTGTTTTATATGTTGATATATAGGCTCCCCAGAAGATTTTTTTTGAAAGAAAAGATAGTTTGCACTGTATAGGTGTATGCCCAAAAGGCTCCCCCAGAAGGTCAAGCAATAATTGGGAAGTATTATGAGGCAGTTTTTCTGGACTACTTTCGAGCAAGGGAGAAGGGGGTTGCTTTGGTAGCCTGGGATGTGTTCTCCAGACCGCTGAAGCTGGTGGTCTGATAGTACTGCATTTTGAGATGAACAAAGTCCTTTTATCTAAGTGGGTTATGCAAATCTGGGGCTTGGACAAGGATTTAGTGTGCTCATTCCTTAGATTGGTTTATGGAGTGCTTGCGGACATGAAAGATCAGATGAGGTTACTCGGACAACCAATCAGTTTCTGGAAGAATACATGTGTTGTAAGAAGTAATTTTCAGGTTCATCTTTGTCTGATCTTGGGCAGCGGGGTTAGTTTTAGGTTCTGGAGCAATACGTGGTTTGAGTTGGATGTTCTTTGTGACAAATACCCGAAGTTGTCCATTTTGGTTGCAGATAAATGCGCAACTGTGGCAGCTTGTTGGGCCCTAACTGTAGGAGGTAATGGTGTGTGGCTACCAAAATTTGTGCTGGCTCTATTACAGGTGCGATGTATGGAGATTGGCAACCTTATCGAAGACCTACAGAAGATTGGGGGACTAAGTAAAGGACGTGATCACTGGGAATGTCGTAGTTTGTACTCGATAAAAAAGTTGTACCATGCTTTGGTATCGGGTGCTGCGACACTGGACCAGGAGGTCGTTAGGGATTGTAACATGATATGGAACCTTAGGATACCAAAGGTCAATATTATCACATGGCTATTAAAAGGAAGGTACTTCGTGTTTGTATCATGCCAAACATGGATACCCACTTGCCCAATCTCAGTGCAGAGGATGAGGACATAGATCATTTGTTCTTCGGATGTGGGGGAGGTGTGGAAGTATGGCGGCGTGAGGACATCAAGTGGCTGATGAATGCATCGTCAGACGCAGACTTCTGGAATAGATTTGGAACTCCAACCTATCATTCTAAGGCAGAACGGAGCGGAGTGATGGGAATATGCCGGGCTGTGTGGCTAGCCACGAATGCGACGAGTTTTGAAGGCTCGAGGCATTACACGGAAAATATTATAGCACCCGCTCGTTTTTGTAATCAATGGAAACCACACATGTACGCTCTAATTAATAAAAGGTGGTATTTTCGGGGTCACCATCTAAGGTTGACCCCCACCCTGTTCTCGTTTCAATTTTTTTTTTGAAAAAGTCATTGTCATCATTTTCTTATATGAATCTAGCTGATTCAAAATGGAAGAACTTGCATCGGTATCTTAGTTTCAATTCAAACGTGGGTTTGATTAACGCTCCATGTTTTGAGAAATATCTACCATATGAAAATAAAAAAAAGAAAAAAACAATCTGTCTATAGAAATGCGTTGAGAACTTAGATATGTATAGAACCTTCTTGGTAGAAAAAGTTATACTCATACAAATGATGTGTCGAAGACGAGGCCCAAATGAATGCAAAGGATATTTTTTCTCTCCAGTATAGACCATTCCAAGGCAGGTGAGAGCAGTATTACATAGCCACTGCGGTCAATGGAGGAGTAATTGAAACATACAGATGATGTTTGCCACGTGAAAAGGGAACAAGTTTTTGATCAACACTTGGCTGAGGTGAAGGAGACAAAATATGAAGAAGGTTTTTGAGGGTAGATGGAGAGCAAGGCCCTAAATGTCGGTTTCGGTCACCATTTCGGTATCGACCAAAACAGAATTTCGATGGAATTTCGGTTGAATTTCGACCGAAATTTCGGTCATTTCGGTCATTTTTTGTACTAGGACCTCCATATTTCGGTCATTTCGGTCGTTTCGGTCGAATTTTGATTTCGACTGGATATCGATATTCGACGGAAATTCGTCCGAATTTCGCTGAAATTTGAGGCCATGATGGAGAGGTGATTAAAAAGGGTGTTGTGGGTTGTGTGGAGACATAGATGAGGATGCGGGGCTTTTCTTACATGCTTGGCTTCTTACATATAAGAATTGAGGTGCTTTTGGATTTTCCTGGATAATTAGTCCGGCATGAGAAATTGTGGATGTACTTAGAGTGAGCCAGAGTGGGTTTGGTGTTGTGACGAGAGAAAACATCTTTGCTATGCGTCCTTGCTGTTTTAAGCACTTCGGAGGTCTACATATGTTTACATGGAGAGGCTTGTTGAGTTGAGAATATGACCCACAATATGACACTGTACTCTTATTGGGCATGCTTGTGTATAAACTATGTTGGTCTAAACACTTCGGAGGCAGAGAAATTCTATATGTTTACATAGAGAGGCCTGTTGGGATGATAATATGACCCATAATACGACAGTGATATACTCATCTAGGGCATGCTTGGCAGTAAATTGTGTGTGTAATATTGAATCCTTAATTTGTTTTGTAATGAATTTAGTTCCAGGCAGTCTTCTTTCGATGCTTCCTAAGAAAAGTGAATGATATGTTTGCGATTGTAAGCAGTCTCGTGAATGCTTAACTATTTGAACAATGTGAGACATTGATAATACCTGGATACATGAACTGTCTTGGTTGATGGAACTTTTCAAGTAGTCTGAATTGCTGGACTGTTACTTAAAATGGGATATGCATCCCGTTACTGAGAACAAATGCCAACTCCACCTATGATTTTTGTCTTGTACCTAATGTTCATGTTAACAATTAAAATTGGTGTTTCATTGATGAGGAAATGACCATAAAACAATGGCTTACTTATGTATGGGGACATGCCCTTTATGGGCAGTGTGTTCTAGTTATTTTGTGGGCCCTGGACAAAAGAGAAAAAAAGGCCCTTATGAAGAGGATGGGATTATTGTGTGGAGAATAATTCTTCACGTGGTCCTGGATGTCCAAGACAACAAGCTAGTGACGTGTAATTTTGGATGTCGCTCTTTATGTGGAACTCGATGGGCATAATAATGACCAATTTACTTTAGTTTGTCTATGTCTTATGGAGTAGGAGATTGGATTTGAGTGCTAGCGCTGGCTTATGATATCATAACTTTAAAAGTATTAGACCAACCGACAAGTTAGCTATATAATGGACATGACCGTTGCTATTTGTCTAGCGAATGGACTGTCAGCTCTATCCTAGGGTCAACTACCGAAATGCCTCTTATATTGATTAATGATTGTGTTTTCTTTTGACTTTGGCGGCTGTCTCATAGTATGCATTGTATTTCATGTAAGGGCTTTGTTGTTCTATTCGTAGACGAGTGGTTGGTGATCGTAAATGCCTCATGTATAGAAAATAGTTGAGTGCAAACTATATATTTGGCGATCCCATGCTTGTTGGTGTGTGCTTGCTCTTGCGGGATGAATATAAATGGAATAACAAGGTATGCATTTATTACACCCACTTCAATGGTCTGGTGACTGGTGGTAGTGCAATGTGACTACCACCCAAATGACCATGGTTCAAATTCTCCTTGTTGGGGTTGTGTTAGGTAGCCGACGACCAGCGTAAAAAATAGTCGGATTTGTCAACATGGATCTGAGCAAGAACCCACGTAGCCGGTCCTACTTATAGTGGGAGAAGGCTTCACCATCTAGTCGTATCGCAGTTAATATTATTTGTGCACCTTGCATATGAAACATCACATATCTCCGTTGGCATCTTATTAATTGCGCCGCCTTTTAAAGGAACTCAACCCATTTCTTGATTGACGTAAATGAAGAATTCTAGCTGCCTGAAAATTGTCCAGAAAGTAGATGTATTGGTGATTTTTTGGTTTAATATTTTACCTTTTATCTGCCTCTCATAATAGGCGTCCTGGCGAGAACAGTGATGCGGAATCATACAGAGATACAAGCAGTGAAAGCAGCACTGACTGTGGAGTTGATAGGAGACGCAGTCGTCTTCACGAGGTAGGGGGGAGACAGCAAATGGTCGAGCAAGTAAATAGACTATCCTTGGGAGATAAGGGCCATGGAGGTTTGGAAGTTCCATATGGAGAGGATGGTGACATTCAAAAAGAGCCCGGGCTTCTAGTATTTGAATACTTGGAAAGAGATTCACCGTATGCTAGACAACCCTTATCAGAAAAGGCAAGGAAAAATTCTTGGAATAAAAACTGCCTGCATCCGTTTAATTTCTTTGATGCTTTCTCACCGTAGCTCTGTTGCGTCCAGATTTCAAGCCTGGTATGCAAATTTCCTCATCTCAAGACATTTAAGAGTTCTGACATACTTCCTGGAAGCTGGTTATCTGTAGCTTGGTAATGTTATAACTTTTATGGATTAATAAAATGTATCAGTTGCGAAATTTTGACCAATCTCCGTATTCAGGTATCCCATTTACAGAATACCTACAGGATCTACTTTGAAAGATTTGGATGCTTGCTTTTTGACATTCCACTTGCTGTCAGCACCATTCAAGAGTAATCCCTCTTATCAAACTTTGTTGTCATAATAAATTTATTCCTTTTGTTTTTTTTTCAAAATAAATGCAAATTCATTTAACAGCGAAAATGATTATGGAACCAGAAAAGAACCCAATTTTTTGGAATTAATATTGATTATGAATTTATCCTTGTCAATTAGGTCAAATAAATCATTTCAAGTTATTTTGGTCTTCTTATTTCTGTCTACTTTACCAATGAAAGCTTAGTTGAGTGTTTTGCTCAAGAATGGAGTTGGTTCAAGAATCCTTCTAGGTAACAAGCCGGGCATGTCAGAGGGCGCATATATATATATATATATATATAGAGAGAGAGAGAGAGAGAGAGAGAGAGAGGGCGGAGAGGTTGTTTTGAGTAACAGCCAACATGGCTGTTACACAAGGCAGTTTCCCCCGCTTATTTATTTTTTTATGTATATTCATCTATATATCCCTCCTACATGTCATTCAAATTTCGTGAGAAACAGAGACTCCTAAGCCCTCCATCTAGAACATGTCGATTACAACAAAATTCAAACCGTTAAATTTTACTTGTTCTAGATGGAGGGCTTAGTAGTCTCTGTTTCTCATGAAATTTGAATGACATGTAGGAGGGATATATAGATGAATATACATGAAAAAAATTTTGAAAAAAAATAAATAAGGGGGGGGGGGGCTGCTTTGTGTAACAGCCAAGTTGGCTGTTACACGGAGCAGTTTCCCCCCATTTTTTATTATTTTTTCATTTTTTTCATGTATATTCATCTATATCCCTCGTACATGTCATTCGAATTTCGTGAGAAACGGAGACTTCTACGCGCTCCATCTAGACCGGGTAAATTTTAACGGTCTGAATTTTGCTGTAATCGACCTGTTCTAGATGGAGGGCCTAGGAGTCTCCGTTTCTCACGAAATTTGAATGACATGTAGGAGGGATATATAGATGAATATACATGAAAAAAATTTGAAAAAAAATTAAAAAAAATGAGGGAAACTGCTCCATGTAACAGACAATTTGGCTGTTACACAGAACAACCTCCCCGACCTCTATATATATAGAGGAAAGGGAAGCTACAACATGATGTAGCTAACCTTAGCTACATCAGGGGTAATTTCGTCCTCTCTTTTTTATTTTTTTTCAAAATTTCCACGATGGATTTTAATAACTATATCCCTCTAATATGTCATTCAAATTTCGTCAGAAACAGAGACTCCTACGGCCTCCATCCAGACAGTCAATTTTTAACGGTCAAAGATTTGTTGTATTTTACCTGTTCTGGATGGAGGCCTTAAGAGTCTCTGTTTCTGACGAAATTTGAATGACATATTAGAGGGATATATATAAAGGGCTTTTTAGAACTTGATCATGCATTAAAAGAAAGGCTTGGGCTTAGCCTCTTTATTGATCTTAGCTTTCGCTTCTCTCCCTACAGATATGAGAAATGGTCATGTGGATCTCAGCTCTTCCATCAGGAGAAGTTCTAGTCCGGCTGACTTGTCTGTTAGATTACCTTTGCCGGCATTTGGTCTTGCGTCCTACAAGTTCAAGGGCTCTATTTGGAATTCGAATGGACTCAGCGAGCAACAGCAAGCAACTGTACTTCTGCAAGCAGCTGATGACTGGCTTAAGAAAATCCAAGTTGAACTTCCTGACTTCCGGTTTTTCATGCTACATAACAACTATGCAAGATAATATGAAGCCTGATGAGTACATTTTTCAAATGGCTTGCACCCGAGCTTCTTTAACCACCATCTGTTGTCGATTCTGAAAGCCCGACGCTGCTGTTACTTTCTGGCCGCTGGATCTTTTGCGGGGGCCTCAATCTGGCCATTTTCTTATATAGCTTGATTTAGTGCATAAATTTGGAAGGACTCCACTTTTTTTCCTGAAGGGAGTGGAAAATAGAATGCTACAGATACAAATAAAGGTGACATCGAAGGAGTGCTATTTGATATGGTGAGGCCGGCCGAAATTGACCCGTGCAACTTTGGGAGCGTGCAAGGTTTCAGGGATGGATCCAGTGATTGAAGTGTTGTGCAGCCCTCCAGTACCACCCCTGTTGGTCGTCGCACTGCAGGTGATGCTCCGATAATCTCTTGACAATGACGAAAAATGTGAATTGAAACTTTTTGTTCACTATAACCTGTGTTTAGGATGGCCCAATATCATTTGATACATCTTATATTTTAGAAATGGGTTCTTCAACCCCTTCATTCGGCCCAAGCTCTGTATGTTGTATCTATTGTGACAGCTCAATTCTAGGCCTTCGCCCTAGATCTCTAATATATTCGATTTTTGAGTAATTATATCTGAAGTTCTCTATCGAGATCTACTTCTCGAAATGCTTGATAT
This sequence comes from Ottelia alismoides, assembly GCA_037367405.1. NCBI lineage: Eukaryota > Viridiplantae > Streptophyta > Magnoliopsida > Alismatales > Hydrocharitaceae > Ottelia > Ottelia alismoides. The sequence continues at coordinate 87,220 of JAZKJV010011712.1, read as the reverse complement.
GCGTTGTATCGTACTCCAATCATGTCTATCTTAACACTATCCATTTTTGCATGATGATCACTGCATTTTGAAAGTTGGATGTGTCTGCATGCTGTGAGTAATTGTTTGAAATGCAGTCACTTAAATTGATGGCTCTGTTGGTGTAGTTGATCGGGAATGGGCATCTGTACTTCATTCATATTCTTCATTAGGTCACGTGGAGCAGGGATCGCCATATCGCGATATATCGTCGATATATCAGTATCGACAGGTCACCGATATATCGTCGATATGGACGATATCGGATATCGACAGGAGAAAATGCCTTGGTGGATACCAGGTTTCAGCGATATGCGTCGATATATCGCCGATATATCGGTGATATATCGGTATCGACATTGTATCGAAACGATATCGATACCGATATTTCCTTCCTTGACGTGGAGTTGAAGGAGCTCAGCAAGGTAAAGACTTCTAGTCCAATGTGATTGATTCTATTCTTTCTTCTGTAATCGGAAGACGATGAGATTTATATGAGCATAAGAAAGTCCCTCAATGTCTTAGATATCTCTTTCTTTATGCAGGCTAAGTGATTGCTGACATTGAGAAATGTTGGTCTATTTGATGGGGGCATGATGGATTGTCAAATAATATGTTGCAAACATAACATGTTTATTTCCAGGGAGATATCACCTTTGTAAGGTTATTTATGCAAATGTATCATAGTATGAAGGCATTTGTAAAATTTCAAATGCCTGCAAGAGCATCCTGTAAGATTTTCTTCTGATAGATGGGTTTTCCACGTCGATCTGGTCCCAGTCATACGATGCACGACCCAAATCAACTCCATATATGGAGCTGGAATCTCTCCTATTTATATTTGGATGGGTACGGTTCGGATATGGGGTTTCCTTTCTCCAATCTTTAACGCATATCCACCCCACGTGCATGGGTGTGTGCATGTAGGTGTGCGTGCCGGTGTGCACGTGTGCGTATGTGTATGCGAGATCCTGTGCATGTGCGAATGCAGCGGGTGTGCGTGCATGTATGTTTATGCACACACATGTATGTGTATGTATTGCACCTTAGTTAAATTAGTTAAACAACTACACACAAACTTCTTACTCGATTTAACTAGGTCAATTCCTTGGCTCAGTTTCAATTGTTTTTAAATTTCTATTTGCTGCTTATACACCACCACCAATAACAAAGTCTTTTCTCATATTAAGTAGGATCGGTTGCATGTAGGGATGAAAAAAATGTTAATATATTCGTATCCGATCCGTTATCGTATTCGTTTTATACATATTTTGACATTCATATTCGTTTTAAAATGGTTGCGGATATGGATATCACTTTGACATTCGTTAATATTCGCATTCGTAATTGGGTATTCATTTTCACACATAAGTATAGTAATAGATTTATTTATAACCGTGCGTAACAATATTTTATGATTGTTATGTATTGCACCTTAGTTAAATTAGCTAAACAACTACACATATAAACTTCTTACTCGATTTCACTTGGTCAACTCTTTGGCTCAGTTTCAATTATTTTTAAATTTCTATTTGTTGCTTATACACCACCACCAACAGCAACAAAGCCTTTTCTCACATTAAGTAGGATCGGTTGCATGTAGGGATGAAAAAATGTTAATATATTCGTCTCCGATCTGTTATTGTATTCGTTTTATACATATTTTGACATTCATATTCGTTTTAAAATGGTTGCGGATATGGATCACTTTGACATTCGTTAATATTCACATTCGTAATCGGGTACTCATTTTCGTACATAAGTATAGTAATAGATTTATTTATAACCGTGCGTGATAATATTTTATGATTGCATTCACCATTGTTGATATAATTGTTATGAAATTATTATATATGGTATATCTATTTTATGTGTAAACCATCCTAAACATATATATTTTAGCTAAGCTATTAAAAATTTATGTTATTATTCGTAGCTGATTCGTATTCATTTTACATTTGTATTTTTTTAAGGATATGGTAACAAATTTTTTATATCCGTCAATATTCATATCCACATTCATAATCATATTTTAAAATGGATAAGGATATAATTATACATATATTTGTATCTGTATATGATTGTTTTCATCCCTAGTTACATGGGTTCTTTGCCTCCATTTAAATCCATCGTGGGTCATTTTCAAGTTTAGATCCAAATAACCAAGATTCCTTCGGATAGTCTCCTTCCAGCACTTCTTATGCCTTCCTCACTCTCTCTTAGCCTGCACAACATCCCATACCTTACATCTTATTGGAGCATCAACTGACCAATTTTGCAAATGGTTAAACCTTCTTAAGTGGGTTTCTCTCATCTTATCATCTATCAGATGTACACCAGCATTCCTTCTGATTATATCATGTCGAGTCTGATCTTTTCATGTATGATCAAATATCCACCGTAGCATTTTCATTTCTTCTACTGTCATTCTCCACATATGTCTATGATTCGCATGCTAACATTCATATCCATTAAGTATAGCATGTCTCTTGACTGATTTGTAATACTTTTCTAAAAAAATAAGGGTAAAAAGTATAAACTTGTTTCTATGGTCGAATGTAACTTTGCCACGATTAACTATGGAAGCTGGTGGCTGATTTTTATGCCACCTAACACGTAACGAAGAACAAAGAGGGATTGGTTAAATTTAAGGATTTGTAGAAGGATGAATGGAGGAATTGTATGAGCAACAACACTCATACATTTTGAAGGTGTTGGAACCTATATTCTGGTACGTAAAGAGAGTATGACAATCCTCCAAGATGTATTGATTAATTGTCCTCCTTTGTGGAGGAAAAAATGGAGGTCAGATTCTACAATAAATGCGTGTTTATAGGTTGATATTGAAAGATTTTTGTTATTGGAAAATTTGTGCATGAACATGATCTGTTATGCATTTCCATCAAAGTGATTTGAATTATTCTTTGAGTTTATGTCTTGATTTTTAGCACACGGAATTAAGACTTCTAGGAAATAGTAAGATCAATTAGATAATAAAAATAATGCTCTTGTTTAGCTTAATAGGAGCAAGAACATTGTCCTGTGAGCTTTTATTACATGATAGGAAAGATGAATCAAGAATCTTTTTCCACAAGACAAAGGTCAAAAAGAATTATTTGGTCCCATGTGTATCATAATTTAATGGAATAAAGAATATTTCGTAACTTTTTTTTGATGGTTATCTAAGTTCACATATGTATATTTCTTGAAAAGAAAAGCTAAAGCTTTTTAATGTTTTAAGAGATATAAGGTTAGGGTAGAAACTAAAATGGGTAGATCAATCAAGGTGTTACATATGGATATAAGTTGTGAATGTAAGATAATATATGTAGATGAGGATGTGAAGCATGTGTCCCGATTTAATCTTGACTTAGAGAGAAGCCTGATTTCTAGATAATATAGTGCACATCTATCAGTTATATGATAAATCCAAGGGTATATATTTTTCGACCAAGGGTCTAACTGGAAGTCGTAATGCTATTTTTCTTGAAAATAAAGAATAAAATCAATCGTGATTAGAGGTTATTTGCTTGGCAATTATGTTGACGTAGAAACATACTAAAGTAAAGAGGAATTTCTTCAATATGTGGAAGATGAACCTATGAATGGTGATGTACATTGAAGGTTGTAAGTGAGCCTAATCAATCAATTTTATTACTAGCAACAGGAGACCTAAAACACAATTTGTTTGGATGAGTAACCATCATTTGTACTCTTGCGCAATCTTTATTTTGTTGTTTATGAGCACATTATGATTCACACAAATCTAGTATTCTTGTTAAGCGGTGGCTTGTCTAAGTCCTATTCATGGACAATCTCAATCAATTATGAACTTGACCTATGTAACTTACCGATAGACATGAGGTCCATAGGAAGTAAATGGATATTAAAAAAAGAGTATCGACATGGTGGTATGATAAAAAAGTTACAAAGCAAGACTGGTTGCTAATGGTTACATCCAAAATAATGAAATACATTTCCAAAAACATATTCTCATATAGTAAATTTGCATAGTAAGGGTGGTTTTCATTACAACTTTTTCTAATGGAGAATTAAAGGGAGAGAATGTATACAACAATCTCACAATTTTCATACAGATGGAAGTGAAAATATAGTTTCTAAGTTATGTACATATCTATATGGATTAAAATAATCCTCAAGATACTGATACCTAATATTTTATTATTTAATTGCTCAAATTTGGTGATTGTGTATATCCTACGCACAGTGAAATCAAGTTTATGATTTTGTCATTATACGTGAATGACATGTTGCTCACTAAGAAGAGATATTGAATGATGTATAGTACAAATTGAGTGTTGAATTCGAGATGAGGATATGGAAGAAGCATCATACTCTTAGAGTCCATATCATTGAAGACAAAAGCCCAGTAACATTGAGTTTGGATCGAGAAAAAATTTGCATAAAATATTAAATGAAGTGCTAAAGAGGTTTAGAATGCATACATCACAAAAAATTGAGCTATAGTGACGGTTTTTCAAAATCCGTCACTAAATTAACCGTTGTTAAATATATAACGATGATATTATTCGTTGCGAAATGATTTTTCGTACTCGAAATTAGCGACGAATATCATATATGACGTTATGCCATTAGCAACGATCCACACAACGACATTTATTCGTTGCTATTTTTCAAAATTCTAATTAATCGTCGTTAAAATTTGAACTAAAAAAATAGCGACGATCAGTTGATATTTTGAATAATAGCAACGGATAGGCGTCTCTATATGGATCGTTGTTAATGATACGACAACATATATGATATTTGCTGCTAATTTTTAGTATGAAAACTCATTTCGCAACGAATAATATCGTTGTTATATATTTAACAACGGATAATGTAGGGACGGATTTTGAAAAAAAACCATCACTATAAATCATTTTTTGTAGTGATAATAATAATAAATCTCTATGATACTTATACTAAGAAAAGATGTAATAAAAGTTAATATCAAGGAAACTGATAGAAACTCCTCAGTGTTCCATATGCACAAGCAACGAGTAGCTTATTGTGTACAATGTTATGCACGAAACATGATTTGATTTGTCTTATAATCCCGTCGAGAATGTACATTGATAATGGGGATTTTATGAAATATAAAATGTACAATACGGATGAAGTTGGTTTATCAAGCTTAATTAGTTGAGATATCCAGACACTAATGTCGATTTCAAAGGAGATATTGATAATAGAAATCCACATTAGATTACCTTTTCATGTTTGAAGATGCAATTGTTTCCTATCGAAGAAAGAAACAAAGTTAGGTATTCAGACGTAAACAAGGAGCTGAATTCATTGCATCTAGCATGTATATCACTTGCATTATTTTAACAAGGCATTTTCTTGAGAACTTCGGTCTTTATATGGATAAAAGATCAATTAAAGTACATTATGATAATCAAGATGCAATGATCTCGATTTACCATGGGGTAAATAGTTTCAAAGAAAAACATGTTGAAATTCAAATAGCAATCAAACAAGAAGTCAAGTAAGCCTACATACCCACAAGTGACATATTAGATGATTGTTTTACAAATGGACATATACACACATGAAAATATGTTGGTTTAATGTGACTCAAGAATATATAAGCCAAATAATAGGTATCTAAGAAAAATTAACCTTATCGTCAAGTGAGAGATGTCAAATGCGTATACAATGATCAAGTGATCATTACACTAAGTAAATAACACAGTAATAAGAGGATGCTAGGTGAGAAAATGGGGATAGACAATTTACGATTTTGTTGGCGAACATGCATGCACATGGGTCTATAAATAAAAAAAACCGCATGCTTAGGTAAGCCCTCAACAATATGTTAATGATCATTTTACTGGACATGAATGGCAAGACATGCATCAATTGTGGATAAGGAATCCACTCTCCTTGATTCCATGTATGGCTGAGAGAGAATGCATTAATGGCCTTGAGAATATAGGTTGGGTGGCTCGACAAAGTTGTGAATGAATGAGTGTGCTTGTGTATAGCTACCTTTGGATGAAACGAGTCCTTAATGATTGACGAAAGCATGCTATACTCTTAAATCTAAATCTAGTGATTTCATTAATTTGGTTGTCTAAAGGAGAATTTCAATAATACTTTTCAACATCATTTTTACATTTTTTATATTTAAGGTACTACTTTAACCATTTAATTTTGATATTTTTACTAATATCTTATTATTATTTCATTAATATTCGATGCGATTTCAACCAATATTATTCGACAGTACTTTTTAATTCTTATAGTTTACTATGAAATTCATCATCCCCTTTGCAAATACAATATGGTTCTTTATAAAATAAAGAGTAGATTAGTATTATATTGATTTCATTATTGCCAACATTTGACATTATGGTGCACAAATTTTAATGATTTATGTAAAGTCGTACTTCCTTTGTAAAATTTATATGGCATTTTGTAAAATAAATAGTCAATATATAATATATGATTTATTGTTTAGAAAAGATAACTTGTAAAATAAACAAATAGATGTGTAGACAATATAAACTAAGTACAATATAGTCATCATTCCCCACGATGTGGTGAGGGATGTCGTTTGCAGCGACGTGCTTGACGACGATACGATGCGTGAGGCATGGCGGTGGAGAGGATGTTGGGGAAGGTATTAGAGGTTGGGGGTAAATATGTTTATGGCGGTGCAAGTTGTTAAGAATTGTGACGATGTTGGTGATGGTGGAGGGATACATTGCCCATTACATTGGTAAGGAGAGGTCCCTCATCGTCCTCCTTGCGCCGCCTGCTCTGATGGGATGTTAGTGATGGAGTTGTGCCGCCACCTCCACATGCCTCCACATGCCAGCTATCATGTCGGTGATGCATGAGACCTGTGTCGCCACCCTCCATGCTTCACCCGTTGTGTTTGTGACATGAAAGATCTGTCATCGTCTATTGATTATGGAGGAGCGAACGTAGGGGGAACTATAATAGGAGGGATATCATCGTTGAATTAAAAAATAAATTTGCAAATTTAAATAACTAAAATTGATTTATTAAAAATCACTTGCAATCTTTTTTTAAATAAGTATGAGCAAAAAATAATGGCTCAGATAATTAATTTTATTAGATTGTGGTTAACCGTCGTGGTGGTTACATTAATGGTGAAGTAACTATCATGTATGCAAATATGATTGGGGTCTCAACTCCTGCAACTAATGAATGTAAGATGATCTATTACTCTAGCACTTGGACAAGGTTGAGAATGAGAAGGAAATCCCATTTCAAATTTTATCTTCATTTGTGACTTTTCGTTAGTACTTTAATTTTATCAGTTGGTATCAGAGGTAAGGTCAGAACGTTGATAAGATTTGCTATTAATGTCATCTTCCGTTATTGCTTCACGTGTTTCATTGAGTTGTTTCCATTTAAGATTGATACTGGGAATATCATTTCTTATTATTTTCTTTTATTGGATTTTTTATAGCATTGAATAGTATTGGACAAGTGAGATTCTGTGAATCTTTTAGCCTCTCACTCAAATTTTTTTAAAATCGGAGCATTCCCAGAATGAAATTGGCCTAAACTCCATTTGAGTTTTTTAAGGTTGAAATACCGTTTTCATACTTTTTGAAGATTGAATTTATTTTACAAAGCAACAATAGTTTACTTTTGATTGAACTCGTTTAATTAAGTTTTTTTGTTTATTATTTTATTGCCATTGTCCATGATCGTTAGTTCCATAATGGACTCTCACACAAACTTTGTAAAATGTTATCGTTAATTTCTGATTTTGATAAAGTTTAATTCAAGATATGAAATTTGATTGATCGATAGATATTGTAGTTTTGTCAGATCCGCGTAATCAAACTTTATTATTATCATTTTATTATCTTTTGTTGGACGGTTTTAGTTTATAATCTTGCTATGTTGTTTGTGTTAGGAACATGGCCTACCGATATCGTCTTCTCTCGGATACCGGACCCTTGGATACGAAAGATGATGTAGATACGGATGCGGACGCGCACTCGACCACCATCAAAGAAACACATGAAGAAAAGAATAACTAGGTATAACGGTGGTCGGTCACCTATCACCACCATCGGAGAAGAAAGATCAATAAAAGAGGAACGAGTACAACTCATCTATTCCCTTACTCTCTTCCTCTCTTCTCTCCCTCTCCCCCTTTCTCTCTAGGGGTTACATTGTCCTTGTTGTGGTGGTAAGGCAATGCCTCTACCCCCTCTATATGTAGCTCAAATACAATCCCATAGTTCTATTTCCAATAGGCTATAAATAGAATGCAACTCAACTACTATTAGGATTAGGAGTCAGATCCCATTAGGATTCCTAATTCTAATATGACTCTGATCCTAACAGTTTGAATCTGGAAAATTTGGCTAGGTTCATTTATGATGCTTAGTATATTAAAGACATGACTTATGACTAGCGATTCAGTAATATTGTGCAATAAGTCTGCTGATATTGTTGATTCAATGGTGCATATATTGATCTCATAAGTAGACTTGTGTTGTGCAAACCGGATGCTATTTGATGGATTTAAATACTTCATTGCATTTATTTTCTAATGCATTTTGGTTTAATCCTCAATGGATTAAGTCCATTCGTTTATAAAAATATAGTTAAAATTTGATTGAGACTTTTTTAAAAGGGTCATATGTGGCTGCTCCCGCCTTATTTGGGTAAAATTTTTTATTTTTTTTTGAAAAATAACACCATTTACATTCATCCCTATATCCCTCCTATATACCATTCGAATTTCGTCAGAAACAGAAACTCCTACGGCCTCCATCCGGACAGTAATTTTTTAACGGTAACAGGATTTTTTTAAATCGATACCATCGAGATGGAGGCCGTAGGAGTCTCTGTTTCTGACGAAATTCGAATGGCATGTAGGAGGGATATATGGATGAATATACATGATTTTATTTTTCAAAAAAAAATAAAAAAAAACGCCGAAAAATGGGGCGGGGGCAGCCCCATTTTTTCCTTTTTAAAATGTTACAATAAATTTATTTTCTTTAGTAACATTCTTTGATTATTTGACCAATGATGGATTTGAGACGGATAACATTTCTGTAACCCTTTTGCAAAAGCTGGATTATTTTAATCAATTGTTATTGTCAATTGACGTTCCACATGCATATGGATCACCTACTTGCTTTTGCATAAATTTATTTACGGTAACCATGATTATCTATTGATGTTAGTCAAATATTCTTGCATATCTTTAAATAACCATTTATGATGTCAAGAATGTGATATGATAAACTTTTTTCCCATATTCAGAGGCTCGTAAGCATTGTGTTGTGTGATCTTTTGATGGTATGTACGTTCTGTTGTCATTTTCTTTTATGATATTTTTTCTGCTCATGCTTATTATTTTATTAACTAATTTTAATGTCAGCGGTTGTACAATCAAAACGAAGGAGTAGCTACAACATCCAATCGCTTCATATTGTATATATTGTTATTTTGAACAATGAGCAATTATTGGTTAATTATCTTAGAGTATCCACATCATTTGAAAAATATCAATAAATGCATTAAGTATTGGAGTTCAATTATTTTAACTAATGACATCAAAATTGCATGTACATAATAGAATGAGAGAAATAAGTTACTCGTCAATTATTCTAAATATCCACATCCATAGCCACATCTTGTAATGATTGTACTATGATTTCTCAAAATATTAAATAGATTAATATTTTGAGTTGGGTTGTATGCTTGGGTTATTACTTGTTGCGGTAGCCTTATTTTATTATGAAATTATTGCAATAGTTCAACTTTCGTGTCTACTCATTCAATCTTCTGAATTCTATTTTGATTCTCCATGGGTATAATTTCTCTGAATGGAAAAAGAATGTAATTCTTGCTTTAGAATTTGTGAACTTTCACTATGCACTTCACATTGAGAAACTAGCGAAGGCAACAGAAGAATGTAGTCAAGGAATTAAGGATTTGTATGAAGAGAGAAATCCATCCGATCAAGTCTAATGTGCATGCCAACTAACATAGCCAAGAGTATCATGGGTTCAATTCCTGAATGTAAGACAATAAAGGAGTTTTTGAAATATGTTGAAAACAATTTAAAACCTTGGAAAATGCTACGAATAACATACTAGCAACAAAGTTATTTTCAATAAGCTACACTGGTTGTGCTAGAATATATGGATGTCATGTATGTCATGAATTTAATTTGATTTATGTCTCTTATAATACTTGATAGATTGGCTCTGGTGCTTTAATCCATATTTCTGATTCCATGGAGGACTAAGCACAAAGAGATCATAAAAAATGAGCAAAATGAAAATTGCATGTCTTCAAATGTAGAATCGATTAGAATACAAATCCCATTTTAGAAACTGGCTACATTCTTGATTTTGAAAATATTTTTATGTACGCAAGTTCTTTAGAATTTTGGTTTCTATATCTGGACTTTACAAACTTGGATATAAATTTTTATTGGATAAAATTCTTTTCTAAATGTTCAAGAATAATAATTGATTGGCATAAGTGATTTAGTGGATAATTTGTACAAAATGCTTTTGGATTTATATTTTGAAAAAAATCTCCTTATTTGCAATATTTTTGACAAAAAGCAAAAACGCAACCGTGATAAGTCAATATTATTATGGTATAAAAGATTAAGACATATCTCCATAAAAAGAATAAAAAAGTTAGTGAGTGATGGAGTAATTGCTGCTCTTGATTTACTGCTTCAAGAGTTTGCATGGGATGGATTAAAGGTAAGCATGCCAACAAACACGCTAAAGGGATAAAGAAATACCAGTTTATTAGAAATTATACATATTGACATATGCATCCTATTTCCTAGAGCGTTTTCGTGGTCAAAAATATGCCATTACATTTATTGACAACTTCTCATGTTACATGAATCGTTATCTTTTATTTGAAAAATCAAAGGCTTTAGATGCTTTTACGGATTATCTAATAAAGGTAAAGAGACAATTAGTAAAAGAACTAAAATTGTGAGATCAGATAGAGGTGATGATTATTATGATAGGTATGTTGGAGGTAAACAAAAGCTTGGACTATTTGCAATTTTTCTTAAAGATGAAAGGCATTGAACACAAACTTTCAATGCCATGCGAACCAGATCAAAACAACGTTGCCGAAAGACGAAGTCGGACGCTTATGGATATGGTTCGAAGCATGATGAGTAACTCTTCATTACCATTACCTTTTGAAATGAAAATCTAAATACAACCATATATATATATATATATATATTAAATAGAGCTCCAATAAAAGTAATTCCATCCACTCCATTTGAGCTTTGGAAAGGATTGAAATCCAAACTGAAACATATACAAATTTGTGGCTGTCAAACTGAAAGTAGAATCTATAATCCACATGAGAAGAAGTTGGATATGGAGAGCACTAGTGGATACTGTCACAGGGTCAAAATCCTGGTATCGATTTCGACCGATCATGTGCGGCGTTAGCTAACCCGTAGCTAACCATCCTTCCCGAGTAGAACGGTCACGGACGCGCTCCAACTCTTCTCGTACTCCTGCTTGCTAGCGCACCGACGCTTTCAACACAAACACGAGCACGAACTCCGGATCGCTCAAGAACACTCTCAAGAACACGCTCAAGAACGCTCAAGAACTCAACCAAGCAACCACACGAGCACGGGCACAAAGCTCTTCTCTTTATTAGAAGGGGAACTCTCTCTCTGGAGTGGGTGGACACTCTACACTTTCTCTTGTGTAGACTTGTGTTTACAAATGAGCCACCACCTCTCCTTATATACAAGACTCAAGGCAACCCAAGGGACACTCGTTATTACATCTACAATAATGATACATAAAGACGCAAGAGACCCTTCGAGTTCTTCGACAACCATTCGCGTTCCTCAGCAACTCTTCGTTTGCTCGTCTCTTCGACTCCCTTGTTGATCTTTCGTCTTCCCGTACGGTCGACGCCCAGTCAACCGTCCAGTCATCAGCACACTCGCGCTCCAACGCTTGCTGATGCAGCTTTGCCATAATTCACCAAGTGCCACCGAACACTTGGTCTTGTGCCAAAGGGAACCCGCGGCCTCCAGACCCTCGTGCGGTAAACCCTTCCTTAGCGTTCTCCATGCTAAGGGGAAGTCCTCCAGAACTTCACTATCGTGTCCTCCAGACCTCTCTCGTACGTGTACGACTGAGCATGCTCGACAATGCTCGTACTCAGCACCTGCAACGCTCCATGCCTCCTTGGACCGCCACGCATCAATACCGATACCGTGCGCCTTCGTGCGTACGCCTATGTGACCGTACCGCATAGCTCCTCGATGCGTACTGCTTCACTACGTACCGCCGCCCTTCTGCGCTCGCGTATGTATGACTACGTGCATCCACTGTCATGTCTTGCACTACTGACTGTACTCGCTGTGCTCGCACTGCTACAAGCTTCACGATACTCTGCTACCGAGCTAGTGTCCTGTGTGATGCTTCTCCCTTGTAACGTACGGTGGAGCCTCCAGACTCCCGTGGATAACCTCCCTGATATCCACGCATTTTCGGACTCCTCCTGAAGTCCAGCTCCATCGATCATTCTCGAGCATCCAGCTACCGTGTCTGCACGATCATTCTCGATCACGGAATTTAGGGGTGTGACAAGCCTCCCCCACCTGAAGAATCGGTTGTCCTCAACCGAGCATCTCCTCTTCAGCTGGCGTCCCGTCACGATCCTCCGTCCGCTACGCACCTCCTGATGCGGCTCAATTGGAAGGGTGGTGCCTCCTTGCACCGCCTCCCTTCCTGCACCTGGTCTTTTCACGAACCACGTCCCTCCATGACTTGGTCTTTAACGTGAAAAGTGGAGCTTCCTCGTCAGCTCCCGTTTTCGGTGTATCCCTCCTGGATATAGCAGCTCCATCGCTGGTTTGTGGCAGCTCCAGCTCCACATGTGGAGTACTCACCTCCACGTTCGCTCGTTGACGATCCCGATCGTTCCCTGTAGGCGTCCCCACATCTTAGGAGATGAGCACCTCCTGTGCTCCGAGCGTCTTCGGTATCTTGCCTCCTGCAAGATCATTGGTAGTGTGGTTCGTCACCACTCCACCCCCATGGACATGTATCTTCTTGCCCATGCTGCATTGCCCTCCAGAGCTCTGCCTCGCCTTCTCGTGCACGGATGTTCTCCTATCCGCGGCTTTGGTTGTGTGCCTCCTGCACATATGTTGGTGCTCAGTATGCACCTGCGCACTCCTGTGCGTCCTCGATTGAGCCTTAGCGCCTCCAAAGCTCTTTGTTGTGGAGTTCCCTCCCTCCACTGAATTCGAAGCTCCAGCTCGAAGTGTCGTGAGACGTACCTTGGGCATCGCACCTATTGCTCCCAAGCGTATCTCACCTTTTACTTCCTCCTCCTCGTCCCCACGAAGAGAGTTCAGCTTCTCCTTCTTTGGGCACTCCCGCGCCCTATGCGGTCCATCGCATATGAAGCACCCCTTGCTCTTGGGTTGCTCCCTTCTCTTGGAGTACTCTCGTTCCTCCATTGGTGGATCATGGGCAACGCCTTTGCCCTTATCCTTCGACCGCGCCCTCGGCTTGCTGGTGAACTCCTTCTCTTCAGCATTGTGACTTGGTTGGGTCGCCCCATAATCGACCAACGCATCTGCCACTACGATCGCTGAATTAAGGTCCTTCACGCCATGCCTCCGCAGTTCGGCTTGCGCCCAGCTTTGCAACCCGATCGTGAAGTTGAACAGCTTGTCCTCCTCGGACAACCCCTTGATGTCCAGCAACAAGGACGTGAACTGCTTCACGTACTCACGAACTGTGCCTGTTTGCTTCAGTCGTCGAAGAGCCTCCCGTGCAATCCACGCAGTGTTCTTCGGCAGAAACTGCGCCTTCAGTTCCGCGACTAGATCATCCCATCTGGATATCTTCGGTCTTGCCTCGTCTGCTGCACGGCTCGTCCACCATAGCTTGGCATCGCTCGACATGTACATCGATGCCAAACCGACCTTCTCGGCTTCCGTCGTCTTGGTCGCCTCGAAGTACACTTCCATATCCCACAGGAAGTTCTCCAAATCCTTAGCACTCCGCGTACCTGTAAAGGATTTGGGCTCGGGTACCTTGCATCGCTGCACCTTCGTGGAGCCTCCGCTGTTCGCCAATGCCTTCTTGATGAGGGAGATCTCACTCCGAAGATCCTCCATCATCATGTGGAATGCCTCCAGTTTATCCTCCAAGGACTGGATCTGCTCCGCTGAGCATTGTTGGGTCTCGTCCCCAACATCCGATCCATCTGAAGAACGATCCTCCAAGGCGGCGATGCGATGGGCATGAGTCCCAATGGTGGACTCCACTTCTGCCATCGCTTGCTCCAGTGCTGTTACGCGATCGGTAACACCCACCATCTCCGTTCCACTGATTGAAGATGTACTTACTCCAACAAGTATCTTTAGTTCCCGCGATCGACTGCTCCAACAGTCGCTCGTAGCTTTGCCCGCTTCTTGGCACCGACCAAGATCTGTGATCTGCTCCTTGTTCTGATACCAATTCGCACCAACGAATTGTATCACGAACCGTGCTCTGATACCAACTCGTACCAACGATTGGTATTGGCTCAAGCTCTGATACCAACTGTCACAGGGTCAAAATCCCGGTATCGATTTCGACCGATCCTGTGCGGCGTTAGCTAGCCCGTAGCTAAACAGCCTTCCCGAGTAGAACGGTCACGGACGCGCTCCAACTCTTCTCCTACTCCTGCTTGCTAGCGCACCGACGCTTTCAACACAAACACGAGCACGAACTCCGGATCGCTCAAGAATACTCTCAAGAACACGCTCAAGAACGCTCAAGAACTCAATCAAGCAACCACACGAGCACATGCAAAAAGCTCTTCTCTTTATTAGAAGGGGAACTCTCTCTCTGGAGTGGGTGGACACTCTACACTTTCTCTTGTGTAGACTTGTGTTTACAAATGAGCCATCACCTCTCCTTATATACAAGACTCAAGGCAACCCAAGGGACACTCATTATTACATCTACAATAATGATACATAAAGACACAAGAGACCCTTCGAGTTCTTCGGCAACCCTTCGCGTTCCTCAGCAACTCTTCGTCTGCTCGTCTCTTTGACTCCCTTGTTGACCTTTCGTCTTCCCGCACGGTCGACGCCCAGTAAACCGTCTAGTCATCAGCACACTCGCGCTCCAACGCTTGCTGATGCAGCTTTGCCATAATTCACCAAGTGCCACCGAACACTTGGTCTTGTGCCAAAGGGAGCCCGCGGCCTCCAGACCCTCGTGCGGTAAACCCTTCCTTAGCGTTCTCCATGCTAAGGGGAAGTCCTCCAGAACTTCGCTATCGTGGCCTCCAGACCACTCTCGTACGTGTACGACCGAGCATGCTCGACAATGCTCGTACTCTGCACCTGCAACGCTCCATGCCTCCTTGGACCGCCACGCATCAATACCGATACCGTGCACCTTCGTGCGTACGCCTATGTGACCGTACCGCATAGCTCCTCGATGCGTACTGCTTCACTACGTACCGCCCTTCTGTGCTCGCGTATGTATGACTACGTGCATCCACTGTCATGTCTTGCACTACTGACTGTACTCGCTGTGCTCGCACTGCTACAAGCTTCACGACACTCTGCTACCGAGCTAGTGTCCTGTGTGATGCTTCTCCCTTGTAACGTACGGTGGAGCCTCCAGACTCCTGTGGATAACCTCCCTGATATCCACGCATTTTCGGACTCCTCCTGAAGTCCAGCTCCATCGATCATTCTCGAGCATCCAGCTACCGTGTCTGCACGATCATTCTCGATCACGGAATTTGGGGGTGTGACAGATACTTTATTAGATATCCAAAAGGATCTAATGGTTATAGATTCTATTGTCCAAATAGGTAATCGAGTATTATAGAATCAAGAAGTGCCATATTTTGGAAAATGACGAGAATAGTGGAAGTAAGATGGAACTCAATTGTATGATACTTGACGAGTTATTTGATCTTACTGTACCATAAGAAAGGGAGGAGCTTATTATTCCACTGGATATTTTGATTAACGGGCAACATCTTGAAATTGTTTTCCTCAACCTCAAGTTACTCCTTTAGTCCATCTAATGGAGAATCCTCCACTATATGAGAATCAAGTTGAAATAGCAGAAATTGTTCAACAAGTTGTTATTACAACTAAATCTGATAAGGTAGTAAAATCTACAATCTCTTTAGATTTTGTGACATACTTATAAGAATGTGAATAAGACATGGGAATATCCGAGAACCCAATATCGTTTCCAGAGGCCATGAATGGAATTAATCGTACTAAATGGCATAATATCACGAGGGAGGAGATAGATTTTTTTGAGTGCAAATCAAGTATGAGAATTGGTAGATCTATTTGACAGAGCGAAATCTATTGGTTGCAAATAGGTTTTTAAAACTAAGAAAGATTCATTAGGCAACACTGAGAGATTTAAGGCCAGATTTGTGGCTAAATGTTTCACTCAAAAAGAGGGTATAGACTACCATGAGACTTTCACTCCTATATCTCGAAAGGACTCAATGAGGATTATCATGGTATTAGTAGCTCATTTTGATTTACAGTTACACTAAATGGGCGTGAAAATGATATTTCTTAATGGAGACTTGGATGAGCATGTTTGCATGCGTCAACCTGAGAGATTTAATTCAGATTATAGCAACCATTTAGTTTTTAAATTAAATAAGTCTATATATGGAAAAAACAAGCATCTCGTCAATGATACATTGAGTTCAACAATGCAATAGCTTCATTTGATTTTGTTGAGAATATTGTTGATAATTGTATACATCTTAAGACGAGTGGGAGTAAATATGCTTTTCTAGTTCTATATGTAGATATATTTTGCTTGTTTGTAATGACATTAGGATGTTGTGAGATACAAAGATGTTTCTTTCATATAATTTTGAAACGAAAGATATCGATGATGCTAAATATATAATTGACATTGAAATTCATAGGGATAGATCCTAACGAATACTTGGATTGTCTCAAAAGGCTTATATTGAAAAATATTAGAAAAATTCGGGATGAAATAATGTTCTCCCATCCTAGCACCTATGGTAAAAGGAGATAAAATATTTTCATCCAAATGTTCCTAAAATAATGTAGAAAAAGATCAGAAGGAGGACATTCCATATACATCTATTATTGGAAGTCCAGTGCATGCCCATTAGATATATGTTTTGCAATTGGAATGTTGGGTAGATATCAAAGCAATCCGTGCATGAACTATTGGATATCGACACAGAATGTCTTACGCTATTTGCAAGGAACTAAGGATTTTATGCTAACATACCAGCATTTCAATTCCTTAGAAGCCATTGGCTATTTGAATTAGGATTACGCATGGAATAAGGAGGATACAAAATCTACTTCTAGGTATATTTTTCTACTTCTTGGAGGTGCTACTTCAAGTACCATAGAAGCTGAATCCGTGGCATGTCATGAAGCTACTACACAAGAACTTTGACTAAAGAATTTTATTGCAGATTTCAAGATAGTGGATACGATCTCAAGACCATTAAAGATTCATTATTATAATTGTAAAGCCATAATTTTTGCTAACAACAACAAGTATCGCGTATCGAAATGAGAATCAACATTAAATATCTTGTTGTTAAAAAGAAAGTCAGACATCATTATCATCATATATTATTGATTGAACATATATGTACTAAGTAACTGATTGCACATCCCATGACAAAGGAGATTGTCACATAGTGTATCCATCAATTATGTAACAAAAATGGGTCTATCTCGCACCTTGCAATAATATCAATACATCCGTGTGTGTTCACATTAAGTTTGATATGATGATCTATTTGTTTATTTTTTGTTATATTTCAGTTGCATGCATTTAATAAACATACATAAAGTAAGGACCATTGTTAATATTTGAATATTAACACATGAAGTTTTGTTATGTTAAGTAAACTATTAGTAAAGTATCCGTTTCAAAGATATCTACCGTCAAGATTCATTTTAATAGAACTCATCTTAACAAATGAAAGGCAACAAAACCGTTACATGAGCCAAATGGGAGAATGTAAGAACTGCCATGCATGGATATGCCATATATGATAGTTGTCAACATTATTTTTTGTGGCTCATGATTAATTATGAAAGGGTGCGTATTTTGATGGGTTGCATTAAGTGACAACTACCTTAACAGAGAGGTAACCATCATGTATATAAATATGATTGGAATCCCATCTCCCTCAACTAATAAATATAAGAAGATCTATTGCTCAAGCATCTTGGGTAAGGATGAGAAGGAGAAGGAAATCTCAATCAAATTTCACCTTCATTTGCAATGACTTCGATTAGTGCTTTAATTTTATCACCCTGTCCTTGCGTTGGTGAGTTGATCGGTTCTTATTCTTGGTGATGATTTAGAATGCCCTGGCGATATTTCCGTGCTCCAACTAAGGCAAAGATTCAAACCTCATGTGGTAATTGATGGGTTTTGCTGTACCAGTGTAATATGCATGCTTGAGGTAAACGACGTTCTTGAGCTCCGACACCATGGCATGGCCAGGTGATTGGATAGGTCTTGCCATCGAATGGATGACCAGGTGGAGCTGGCCGTAGATGGCCTTGATGGCAGAGATGCTAATGAAGAGCCAAAGATGAAGGAGACTATGTCGGCATAGGTTACATGGTGGTACCTCACCTATCGTTTGGTTGCAGGGTTGGGCAGGGTTGGGTTGGGTTGGGGTACCCCTGTAAATAGTAATCTGTGAGGAGGATTGGGAGGGTTGGAAGGAGGGGTACCTCGGGTTGGGCCAACCTAACCCTGTAACCAAACGGAAGGAGGGGTACCTCGGGTTAGGGACATCTACATTGATTTCTTGCCATGTGAACAGGGACGGCGCCAGAGCCTTTTAGTAGAGGGGGCACAAATTAAAAGGATCAAATGCAGTGCAAATGCAGTGCGTTGTAATTAAAAAAAAGTTGTCATTTTTAAATTAAATTGCATGATATGGATCCTCATAAATTATAATTTTCTTAAATTTCAATGAAATTGAAGAATAAAATACACATAGAAAATATTGACATTAGACATTAAATACATTAAATTTTTTAAAGATTGGGGAAATTGTAGATCATATTAAGATTTTGAAACATACTTAATATAAAAAGGAATTAATAATTAAAAGAATTAACGAAAAAGAATAACATAAGTAGTCCAAAATCATGGAATAGATACCATAGTTATTAGTGTCCCACTCTTTTCCCTACAAAATTGATATCAACAATTGCCGTATAGATTGAATCTATGTAGTTTTTTCATACTCCAATTAAAATATAATCTAAATCCGAAATTGATAGCTAATTATTATTGAATAAATAATATTTATGGGTCTAAAAACATTTTAAAAATAATTAGATTTTGACCTTCTAAAATAATCAGCTATACGTTTGAATTTAAATGAAATTTTGACATGTTGTAGAGCAAAATTTATAGATTTAATATATACCATTGGATTTTTTATATTTATTTAGGAAAGTAGGGGAAACATGACGAACATGTTTGAAAGCAAAGGATAAAAATATAAACAATAAAAAATCACAAGATAAAACACACACACATATATATTTATAAAGAGAGATAGATAGAGAGAGTGCTAGGAGAGAAGGGGGAAGAAATCTCAACAGATGAGAGAGTGAGAGAAATAGGGAATTAAGGAGAGAGACAAGCGTGGATGGATCCCACACTGGGAAAGGAAGTTTTTCAATTTTGATTTTTTTAAAATGCAATAGAAAGATAATATAAGAAAATTGAACACAAAATTATAAGTCTTAACCATATAATAAGTATTAAGTGATTTCCTAAATTCGGGGGGGGGGGGGGGGGTGGGCATTTGCCCCTCCGTGACCCCCCTTAGATCCGTCTATGCATGTGAATATGAAGCAACCATCTCGGGCTTTGCCAGATATGTAGTAATGTTTAAGATAGAAGAGCTCTGCAATGGAGTAGAGTGAGTTGGTGCTATCTGGACCGGAAGCGGAGCCATGGCAAAAAGTAGTCTCCATCTTGTTCCTATCGCAGCACTCTGTATTTCTTTAGGGCCTGTTTGGTTAGTGGGATGGGATGGGTTGGGATATCCACTTGTGAATAGTAGGTGTTTGGATAGTTATGAGGGTTGGGAGAGGGTTGGAATAGGGAATGTGATGTGATATGACCTTGATTTATGATAGATTTCCAACCCAAGGTTAGAGGCGGATACACTGAGGTACACCGAGGTACCTTACTAACCAAACGGGTCCTTAGAGTGAGAGCTCCTCTTTACTTTGGAATCGATGGTAATGTAAAGCTAGACGTTATTTGTGATGGCACCTTGGAATTGATTTTTGGCTTTTTTTTGCATGGAGATGCATGGTTTAAAAAAATTCAAAATTCAAAAGAGAAGTGAAAAAAAACACAATATTGCACGAAAGTATAGCAACCTCGTGATTTGCGAGTTAACTCTTCATGAATATGTGTAAAACCAAGTCTTTGTAGTTGGTGGTATCCATAAATAGACAATGCATATAAAAGGGATATGGTGTAACCGGAACTAACTTCTGCAAGGATTAGGGCGTAAATGCAAATTATAGAAAGTTTAATATATGAAAAATGAAATTATACAGGAGTATGGAGTATAGGCGTAAATCCAAAGGGATTTTTACCAGGCAGACTCTATAATCTTTGTCAATTACCTCCACGACCTTTGAAATAACCTAATTCCCTCTTCGATCGTGTAAATTTGCTCTGTCTTACCCCACGAACCCTGCCGCTAAATTTAGCTTTACTTGAGTCAATACATTGTGTTAATCTAACCCGAGGAGCATTCCACGGTGGATCTCTCACCTCACCATCTCCTTCCTCTTTTTCTTTTTCTTCCATTCATCTTCTTCTTCCTCCTCTTTATTCTCTCTCTCTTCACCTCATCTCCATCCATCCACCAAATTATAAAAAAGGAGGCGGCCCCAAGCTCGTGCTGCCCAAGTTCGTCGTCACCGCTCCCTGGAAGCAGAACTTGGTGTTGGACTGCATGGCCCTTAGGTAGTACATTGTTATGGCCCTGCTCACCGTTAGCATTCGCCACATTGCCTATCACCTCAACGATCCACATGAGGCTGAGCACCATGGCCAATATGGTGAGAGGTGGGTAGCTGAAGTTGAGGTGCCTGAACCTAGCAACGGGGCAGAGGGCTTTGGAGATGACCTCACCAGCGAAGTGGATCCTACAAGTGACCCAATAGGCGTAGAGGCTGTTGCCGATGGAGAAGGCGATGAGCACGACGTCGAGACGATTAGTGGCCGGGAGGGAGAAGCATATGAGGAGGACACCAACCGACATGGTGGCTGCGAAGCAGAACCATGAGGCGAATGTAACCATGGTGTGGGGCCAGGTACAAAGAACCTTCTGCTAGGCGAAGGCGAGGAGGATGATGAGGACAGCGGAGCCCTCGATCGGGGGAAGCCAGAAGGAGATGTGGCGGTGCTCCTTCTGCGCCTTCACAACGCCCATGTCGCCAAGGGCCTCGATGACAGCCTTGTAGGAGAAGAAGTAGATGGCGACAACGGTGATGCAGAGGTGAAGGAGGAAGAGCAGGAGGGAGATGCGGTTGGTGTGCCGCCAGGGGCTGAGGCTGCCGATGGGCGGCTGGGATGGGGGGATAAGTGGTGGGATGTGCCGGTTCTGCGTGCTTGTGGTAGAATTCATGGATTGCGTTGTGGAGGAAAGACCTGCAGCTTGGAGATGGGCGCTTGGTTCTTTGGAGGTTGAACGACGACGGAAGCAAAGTCCACCACGACCACGTCTACCACCACTTGCTTTTCTTGGTCCATCACCTCCTTCGCCTCCTCTTGCTTCTTTGGTCTCTCGTGGCTGGGGGTGGAGCAAGGGAGGAGGAGGCTGGGGGCAGAAGGGGAGAAAGGGGAGGAGATGGCTGGGGGCGGAGATAAAGGAACAAGGGAGGAGGAGGAGGAAGAGGTGGAAGAAGATGGCATTTTTGTAAATTTATCAAACAAAGAGGACAACTCGTACCTTTTTCCACAGAATCCGATTATTTAAAAGATGAATTGATGGGAGTTAACCGTAGGGTTAGTGAAATAAATATTAACAAGTTTACGGGATTAATGAGAGAATTAGATTGTTTCAAAGATCGTGAAGGTAATTGACAAAGATTATAAATTCTCATTAAAAAATCCCAAATCCAAAAACTTTTTTATTCCCCTGAAAAAAAGTTACCCAAATCACCCGTCACCGGTTTTGCGCGGGCGCCCTCTGTATAAAAGCCCTTTCCTCTCCCCTCGCCTTTGCCAACCATTCCAACCCAAAGCTCCAACCTCACTCTAGCGACGATGGAGTCGCATGCAGTGGTGGTTGCTCCCGAGGACGAGCAAACCCCGCTCCTCTCACCTTCTCCTTCCTCCTCCCACCACCACGAGGACGAGATCCAACCTCTCCCGCACGCTCCGTCGCCCACCGATCGTGAACATCCTAAACCCTCCACCGCTCTCGATCACGATCGGCGTTTGGCCTCTCTCGATGTCTTCCGAGGGATCACAGTCGCGGTAGGGTTTCGATCTCGCAATCTCTTCGATTCGAGCTCGAAAGCTCGTCGATGAACTGATATTGCCTTCTCCTGAAGCTGATGATCCTGGTGGATGATGCCGGAGGAGCATTTCCAGAGATCAATCACTCGCCGTGGATGGGGGTGACGATGGCGGACTTCGTGATGCCGTTCTTCCTGTTCGGTGTCGGTGTATCCGTGGCGTTGGTGTTTAAGGTGGGGATACGACAAGCAATCTTTCTCTCTCTTTGAAATGATGCTTGAATTGAAGTTTATTGTTGTGCAGAAGGCGTCGAAGAAGGTGGACGCGACGAAGAAGGCGGTGGTGAGAACGATCAAGCTCTTCTTATTGGGTGTCATGCTGCAAGGTTGGTGTGTTTTAGATAATATACGAGAGCTATCTTTTTTGTTCGAAAGGTATACGGGTGCTTAGTTCAGCTTATTGACGTACTGATCTGTGTTCTGGTGGAAAATTATCGGGAAGGACGTTGAAGATGGCGTTTTCGTCTCTTCTATATGTGTTAAAAGTACACGCAGACAACCTTGTGACCCGTCTAGTGTTCCAAATAAATAGCTCTGAAAGTTGAAAATTGTACATCTGTACATAAGCATGGGGATCGCCATATTTGGATCACACTTAAGCGTCGTTGGGTTGGGAAGTTGATTTGGGTTTAGTACTAACGACTCTGTCATGGTCAATTTTTCTCTTTATGCTTCTGTAAGGTCTGATTCGTTGATGGAACTAGGATTGTAAGATAGGGAGGGAACCGTTAACAATAGGCAGTTGTTTTGGTTTTATATTTTCATTTCTGAAAAAAAAACTAATAACGAGACAGATTTCTCATGCCCAACCACATACATCCTATATATGTATGCACATTCATCGGGGGACTGTTTGGACTCCATACGATGTTTGTTGTGGGGAGTCGATCACTACCATGTCATGTGTCAATGGCTATGATGTCAGGGGGGATTGCCTAGTGGTTAGAGTCATTTGGGAATAGAGATCAACTGGGAGGTGACATATATGCATGAATTTCTTGGCGTCCTGCTTGGTAGTGGAGGCTGTTGGGAGGTCACTTGTTTTGTTGCATGTATGGTAGGTTTTGGAGGGCATTCTTGCAGCTTGGGGACAAGAGTTTGACATTTCCAGAAACTTGGACTCAAATAAGTTAGATGTAGGTTGTGGCAAAACGTTCATCTTTTGTGGGGATTGTGTGATGTGGGGGTGATTGTGGGTGGTTGGAGGGGGGGTGCCAATAGAAGAATCGGGTTGGTGCTAATGGACGGGAATCTAGGAGGCCTTTGACCCGACCAGCTGTTCTTTCGAAGCCATTCTTGAGGTAACTTCATCCCTCCTTTTTAGTGGGAATACACTGACAATGCGATTTCAGATGGAAGTTGTGGATGATAGATAGGTCTCGTTAGGTGATGATGAAGGATGCTGGAGGTGGGGGGCGAAGGAATGATGAATGGTCTTGGGTGGAGGTTGTGATGGTGGCATCAATTGGTGAGGGAATGTGGGAGGTATGCAACACGAGCATTGGTGGAAGCAATTAATGGAGTGGGAATGGAGATGCATGGTCCTCATCAGAGGCTATGGTGCATAGGGAGGAGTCAATAAAGGGGAGAAACCTGAGGTTAGTTGATCGAGGGGTGGGTCACAAGACTCAAGGTTTGGTGTTCAAGATGCAATGGATATTGCATATGTGGGAAAAAAATAATGAATTGATTATTCTGAGGGCTATAGGTTTCTCTTATATAGAGAGGAGAAACCCTAGAGGGCAAATTACACAACAAATAAACAAATACAAAATATCTCTCAATGCTGTCCCTCAATCAAGATGGAGCATACATGTTAATCATGCTTATTGAAACAACTCCTCTGGAACGATCACGTGGCTAGGGACTTGGTGAACACGTTTGTTGTCTGTCTCCCTAAGGTAATGCGAGAAATAGAGATATAGCTCTTTTATATCATATCTCGTGTGTAATGACAATCTACCTCAATGCGTTTGGTCCTCTCATGGAAAGTGGGATTGCTGATAATAGAAAAGAACAATCGAGTTTTCACAAAGCAACCACATGGGAAGAGGTGCATCAACAACTAAGTCTATCAGAATGGATCTGACCTACATCATCTTATTGCTCCCCTGTGCCACAACCAGTGTTCAGGAAAGTGGCTGAGTATATCACATACTCGATCGCATACTCGGATGCGGTAGCCTTGCCGCTCCGAGTATGATGAAACAACCATGTATGCGGGTTGACCCGCATACTTGGTCGAGTATTCCCCCTATACGTTCGCCTACTCGGTCGCTTTTCTAGTAAAAAAGTCTATTTAACCCAAATTGAAATAACCCCCCTCGCCTTAAACTAAAACGAAAACCTTTCAGGCTCTTCCCATGCATCCCACCCCTCAAAACCTTCGCCAAGATTTAACTCGAGAACTCGAGAGTACGACTCTCGAGCTACACTCAACACTCACTATTGATAACACTTGAAGGAAGGCATGTTGCCATATGCTTCTTCAATTGATGCTTTTGCTCATTCGACTCTGTATTACTTTTTATCTCAATAGTTTTGTTCCTTGTACCTTCAATTTTTTTTGAGAGAAAAAGGGACGAGATCACAATAAGGGACCTACCTCAATGTATAGATGTATGTATAAATATATATAAATTTAAAAGTTACATATTAGCCATTACTTGGTATATCATATTACAATTGCCATGACATATAAAGCGCTGTACAATGCCCAAGCATATTTTTCGCATTAAAACTTTGATCCTAAAAAATGACCCTGTTCCTTGTGTTGGAGCATTTGTTATGTGCGCCTATTGAGTCGTAGCAGAGTAAATGGATCCTGGAGAAGATCCATTTACTCCATCCAGTGTTTAGTCCCACATTGTCCAGTGGTGGGACTTGGAGGCTCTGGAGAGGCTATATAAGGAGTCTCAGACCTCCTGTATCTATTGAGAAAAAGGAATGAAATATCCGTCCCTTTGAGGGCTTCTCCCGTGGTTTCATCCCGCTCCTTACGTAGTAGGGTTCCACGTTAAATCCCGTGTTCTTCATATGTTCTTTATCTTTTTCCATTTTCGCTTCCGCTTGTTTATTTTCTAACACCTTGTGCACCAGATCGACCAAACCAAAGCAAAGGGGAACGACCTGTCCTCATTCCTGAAGTTGCAAACCGGCCTCACGTCTCTCTAGAAAGTGCAGCAATCCATGCAAAGCCACGCGATGCCGATCCTACTCCACACCTCAGCCGAGCCCAGACACAAGAAGAAAAGATGATCCATGTCTTCCACCGCCTCCCCGTACCTATCATATGTAACATCCTCTAACCCCAGCATCTGCACCGATGATCCTTGGTTAGAATCCTCCCAAGTTTAAACAACCATAGGAAGACCCTTATCCGGTTCAACACTTTACATTGCCAAATTAGCCATGTGTCTACTCTAATATTTTCTTGTACATCCACCCCATTCTCGACCAGAAAATGACAAGCCTTCCTCATTGTGAACTTGCTGTCGCCCAAGGTATAATGATCCTACCTGAAGTCGTCCCCTCATACTGTAGCAGCTCTGTCTGCATAGTCATGAAGTCCTCCACCCTCTGATCCGACAGGGGTGATGCGATCATCAGAGTCCACACCCCATGCTCCCACATCTGCTGAACTCTCGCCTCCCCATCCCCTGCCAAGCACATGAGGCGTGGGTATTGGTCCCTCAACACCCCATCCCCTGACCAGTTGTCCCTCCAAAATCGAAAACTAGCCCCATCCCCTAGCATTTATCTCAGTTTGTCAGCTATCTCCGGAACTACCATGGTAACCCCCTTCCACAGGGACGAAGGTAATCGTCCTGGGGCCACCCCAGTGACATGGTCACACCATAAATCTTCCTCAGCAAGCGACCTACCAATTCTTTAGATTTCCCGCAAAGTTGAACCACCCACTTAGCTATAAATGCCTTCTTCATCTTTTCCATCCTTAGTATCCCAGGTCGTCCTTCCTCTTCGGTGTCGTCACCCTATCCCAATCCACCAAATGAAGGCCCTTCTTGCTTTGACGCCCATCCGACCAAAAAAACTCCTCATGATACCATCTATCTTAGTGCGAACAACCGACAATGACCTCGTGGAATGGAAGAAAATAGGTATGACTGAAAGGACATGCTTCGGAAGCACCAACTTCCCTCCCCTCAAGAGCATCGATGCCTTCCAACCTGCCAGCCTTCCCTCCAGCCTCTCCTACAACATCTTCCAATTCTCAGACGTAAGCTTCCCTGCCACCAATGGGAGCCCCAAGTACATAATAGGTAGCGCGACAGTAGGGCATCCCAAGATCACATTCGCGTTCCGTAACTCCTCCAAGAGTCTGAACGAGACAATTATCGATTTCTCCCTATTGATTCGAAGCCCATAAATGTCTCCAAAAATGTCTGATAAGAGATGCCTATCACATCTTATCTGTCTCAACCCCAAGGAAAATCACAGTGTCATCAACATACTGCAACAATGGTATAGAACACAAATCCTCTCTCCTATAGCTAGAACACAAATCCTTAACGACCACCAACCTCATCATCAATGCCAACACATCAATCACGACCACAAAGAGAAGCAACACCAACGGGCAACCCTTCCTGATTCCCCTCTAAGACTAAAAAAGCCCCCTTTCGGTCTACCTTTGACAAGTACTGTGAGGGACGCAGTCGTAAGACATCGCTTGATCTAGGCAATCCATAGCTTCGGGAATCCCCTTTTCTCAAATGAGTCCCACAAGAATCTCCAATCCACACAATCATATGCTTTGGAAAAATCAACCTTCCATAACAATCCTTCGTTCTTGCTTCTTTTCCAGTCCTTCACCATCTCAGTCGCCATCACTAATCCATCCTCCATAGATCTCTCAGGTACAATTGCCGATTGTTGGGGCAAAATGATGGTATGTAACACCACTCTCAATCGGTTGGCTAGAATCTTTGAGACCAAAAGATAGATAGCATTGGACATCGCAATTGGCCTGAAGTTTTCCACCCTGATCGGCGTATCCCTCTTTGGTAGCAGGAAGATGTGTGCATTGTTCAGCCTCTTAAATCCCCTGTTGCCCGAACGTAATTCCTCCAACACCTCCGTGACGTCCCCTTTGATTGTCTCCCAGAATTCCCTATGGGTGTGTTTGGATAGAGGGTTTAGGTGGGTTAACCTGGTAGCAGGTAACCCATATGTTGGTTTTGGTGTTTGGATAGAGGGTTAAACTGGGGGTGGGTTAGAAGTGGGTTTATTGTGATATGATTGTATTGGAGTTTGAAAAAGTGAGTAGTTATTGTGATGTGATTGTATTGGAGTTTAAAAAAGTGAGTAGAAGTGGAGTAGTTTATAATTTTTATATGATATGATGGTATAGTATATTATTTTTTGATGGAATTGATGATGGAGAATTAATTTATTTAATTTTTTTAAAAAGATAAAAAGTGGGACCCACGTGGAGGGAGAAAATATGGGGTAACCTTGTAAACGAACGGGGTCTATAGAAAGGCACCGACAACCCATCTGGTCCCGACACCCCATCCTCATTGAGCTGAAACAGAGCTCGCTTGGCCTCAGCCTTCGTGAGCTCCATTGCCAACGACCCCGCCTCCGCATTAGACAACTGTGATACCCCCTCCCCTGCCAACCCCAACCAGATCAGGATCTTCGCATGCCGAAGGCTTGGAAGTGCGACTTGAGAACGCCCCCAACCTCCTTGTCCCCTTCAACCACCCTTCAACATAAATTGAGTGTATTCGATTTCTGTGCGTTCTCTCACTAGCCATGCCATGAAAAAATTTGGTGTTCGCTCTCTCCTTCAACCATCACTTCATGGATCTCTACCACCAGAACACGTCCTCTTTTCTGTCCTTCAGTAAAATCTCCTCCAATTTATTATTATAATAATTAGATATAATATTTAAAGGATATTACTTAATATTAGATGTTTATTTATATTTTTTAATAATAAAAACCAAAGCATATAAAGTTGTATACTTGCATACTCTCTCGTATATTGTGTACTCACTATGCAATGATCCATCCAACTGAATACCACATACCACCTTCGTGGACATTGGGCACAACTATGTATTCAGACTCCCCAGTCCCCACTGGATCTAGCAACCACAATCTACTTCTTTCTTTTTCATGAGACCAAAGAACTCCCTATGAAAACCGCAAAAGCTAAGGTAAATTTCTCGCCTTTAGGAAATCTTGCATAGTCAGCATCTGTACAGGCTGTGATGGTAAGAGAATTCTCTCTGCTAACTAACAACCATGTACCTGGAGAAGACTTCGAATATCTCAGGATCATGTGAACAACATTCGTGTGAGCCTGTCGTGGTTGCTCCATAAGCTGGTTGATTTTTCTTATTGCAAAGGAGTTTTTTTGGCTTGATAATAGTTACGTAGAGGAGCTTCCCAACAAGCTACATGTACCTCTTGTCTACCTCATCTGTATCATCATCGTAGAGCTTCATGATAAGATCTACGGGAGCAGTGGCGGGTCTACAGTTTGTCATCCTTGTCTTTAGGTAAAGATCCGTAACACGCTTCATCTGTATGATCATCAAACCTCGTTGGTTATGGCAAACTCAAGCCCATGGAAGTATTGTAATTCACCAAGGCCATAAATCACCATATGAACTTTGCTTATATTTCGACACTTACCCTATTTGTAAACCATTGTGGCTGCTGCATATAAACCTTCCCTTGATGGTTTTCATACAAGAAAGCATTCTTAACATCAAGCTATGAAAGTGACCATTCCTATACAGGTGCAACAAATAGGAGGATCCTGAGTGTAGAATACGACCCACGGGGGAAAAAGTGTCCTGATAGTCTATCCCTATGAGTACCCACGTGCCACAAGTCCAGCTTTGTGGCGATCATCATTGTCATCTACTCTCTACTTCACTGTAAAGACCGATTTACATCCAACCACAGAAGCTCCTTCTAGAGTTGTAACCAAACTCCATGTACCACGTTACTGGAGTACAACCATCTCTTCCTAGCCAGACGCCAATAACTGTTGCATATAGCTTCCTGATATGTACGTGGGTTTCTCTATGGCTGATAGTCCCAAAACAAACCTCCTGAGATCTCTCTAAAGGAGAACCCGAAGAAATATGGGAAGTACGAGGATACGCCTACGCTTCCACAGAGCAATGGGTCATGTCCTGTAAAGTAACCTCTTGAGGTGCTACTTCCTCAACCTGTAAAGTCGGCTAACGTATTGTGTCATTAATAGAAACTAAATGCTCAGAATTTACCTGAGGGTACTGGATCAAGGTTTTAAATATTATCGAACTCTATATCAGTCCCATGTTGATACGATATTTCAATGATATATCGGTGGTATATCGTCGAAATATCACTCATATCATCGATTATTTCTGAAGGAAAGACCTTTTTAGAGACATATATTATCATATCGATGATATATCGGTCCCATGTCGATACAGATAGGTCGACGATCTATTACCATGGCCTCAAATTTCAGCGAAATTCGGTCGAATTTCCGTCGAATATCGATATCCAGTCGAAATCGAAATTCGATCGAAATGACCGAAATATGGGGGGTCCTAGTACAAAAAATGACCGAAATGACCGAAATTCCGGTCAAAATTCCACCGAAATTCTATTTTGGTCGATACCGAAATGGTGACCGAAACCGACATTTAGGGCCTTGTCTATTACTGATATATTACTACAACAGATTGAGCCGAATCACGATGCCTCCTACCACCACTACTTAGACCTTTGCGGTGGCCGCGTCTCGCAACAAAGGAGGTCTAGCTCTGCTCAGAGGATGCGATGTCCATGGCAGAGGAGCCATACACACATGTTAGCAGTGCATCGTCTGTCACATTCTAGTCACTTCGAGGACACCTGCTACCAAAAGAATGGTTACTTCGCGTCTGCCCGTGTTGTCAAGCTGGCTGAGCCTCATGCCACTGCTTCTAATCAGAAGTTTGATGATGCTGTATCTCATTTAAGGAAGATTGTGACCCCTTCTAGCTCTACTAGTGCTCCTTTGGGCCCTTCTGACACCGGTAGCTCTGCCTTTGTCAGTTGCTCAGATATAGCTTATGCCCTTACTAGTTCTCACAAGGCAAACATTTCAGAGTGAATTATGGTCTCAATTGCATCTCATCATCTTTGCGAAGACAAAACATATTTGACCTGTTGTAATTCGGTACATTTAGGTTGATCTGCTGTCATTGCAGATGGGATGCACTCCCTTTTACGTGACATGGGAAAAATTATTTGACACCATCAATGCATCTACAAAATGTGCTTCATGAACTTGGCTTTTCTTTGAACTTGTTATCAATTAGTTAGATTATCAAGGATTTGCATTGTCATTCCATATTTGACCCCTTGTCTCTTGTGTTTCATGATATATTCACGAGCATGGTGATTAGATATGGCCGTGAGTAAGGGTGTCTCTATAAACTGGTCCAGTCTGCTTATGCCGGCACATTTTCCATTCATATCAGGTATGTCTCTCCGTACATATGGCATCTTTGATTCAATCACCTTCTATGTAGAATCCTCCAATATATTACATCTCAATTTATTTTTCAGCGATCCTTGTCAGCTTAGAAAGCATCACTACTCCAATTTTCTTAGTTGTCAGAATCGTAGTAGCAGTTCTTTATTTGAGTTAATTCATTGTAATTTTTGGATTACCCAATCATGTTCCTGACCACCAAGGACATGGGCTCTATCTACTTGCTATCGATAATTATCCTAGACTTTTTTAGATTTTTCTTATGGAAAACAAGTTTGAGGCTGGGTATATCATTAATTTTTTTATTAATGAAATAAAGAACATTTTTTCTGCTACTATTAAGTATGTCCACTCTGGCAATGCCATGGAGTCTTGTACCATCCAACTCTCTCAATTCTTTGGGTTCTTTGGCTCATACATCAGACCTCCCGTGCTTACACTTTTCAGCAGAACGATAGTGCTGAACGCAAACACTGTCATCTTCTTGATGATATCACGACTTTTCTTCCTTTAAAAAAATCATGACTTTTCTTATCCAGAGTTGGACTCTCCACTATTTCTAGGGTGATGTTATTTTCACTGTTTACTACATGATCAACGATATACTGTCATCTTTGTTAGGCTTAGGAGATGTTCTTTTTTTGATTGTGTTTCTCGATAAGTATCTTTTCTCTTTAACCTCTTACATCATCAGCTTTGTGGCTTTTGTTCATCACATGACTCGTAGTCGTGACAAGCTCTCTCCCAGAGCCATCAAGTGTGTTCTCGTGGGCTGTTTCCAGGTCCAGAAAGGGTATCTATACTTTGATCCTGCTAGATGGAAGTACTATATTAGTGCAAATGTCACTTTCTTTGATTATACTAGGTATTTTTATTCTATAGGTTATATGAT
This sequence comes from Ottelia alismoides, assembly GCA_037367405.1. Taxonomy (NCBI): domain Eukaryota; kingdom Viridiplantae; phylum Streptophyta; class Magnoliopsida; order Alismatales; family Hydrocharitaceae; genus Ottelia; species Ottelia alismoides. The sequence continues at coordinate 55,165 of JAZKJV010011712.1, read as the reverse complement.
GACCTCATCTGAGTCTGGTGAGGAGGTTTACACCCCACATCCTCTTTTGCCACCATCACCACCATCACCTCCACTTGTGGTTCCTCCACCGTCTCTTGTGGTTCCAACTCCTATGGCTCCTCCACCACCTCCTCCGTGGCTCAGGATTTGCCTGGATACTACATTCATAGGCCGTTTTCTTTACTCCATGCTCATGTGCCTTCCCCATCATCCAACACAACGTTTGAGGCCATGCAAGTAAGAAGTTGGGTGTGTTCGACATCATACTGTGAGTTAAGTGTAGTCATAAAAAATCCGACCATATTGACATTCCTGTACGCCATCTGTTGCTCTATGGAAGCATTCAGAGGCATGAAGCTTTAAAGCTTCTCAAACATGCCCCTAAACTATGAGTAGAAAGCATGAAGCGGACGACCATCCTTCTTGGTTGGGAAAATATCCTACTGAAGCTACACGATCTTTGTCTCATCACTCTCTTGATAATACGTGACTGTGAGGATTTCTACATTGCCTTGGAAGTAGGATGATGAAGAATGTCATTGGTCGTTTCTGTGGTAAGAATACCATATTATCATACACGTGCATACACGTCATCTTGCTTTCATGATTCGTTCAAACTAGTCGGCTAGCTTTGGCTACGTTATACTGTACTCCTTGTTGCATTGCATAAAATGCATGGACCATAACTTATAATTGGTCCCATCCATCTTGAGGATGGGCGCAAGCCTTTGAAGGAAACAAAAAAGGATAAGTCAACCTTGTTTACTAACATGGTGAGAAAGCCATGAAAGGGCACGAGTGGGACTATAGACCTATCTGAAGATACGTGCACAATCATATGAGGAACTGATCGTGTATGCAGACTCATGGCACAACCATTCCCATCAAATTTTGGGACACTTTAAGATGGACAGGGTGATTTATAGGTTTGAAATCACCCCAAAACATTAAAATCAGACTACATTTGTGTCCTAATCGTGCTAAAATCAGCAAGGAGGTTGCTAAAATCAACTGACAGTGCAAACAGGGGCCAAGAGGCCCTGCTGATGGCGTCACGGTGCAAAAAAAACACAGTTGGGATCGTCAGCTGTGTCACGGATGTGGTTGTAATCGCAAGCGATGTCGCGGAAGGGTTGGCAGTTTGTCCGGTGGCTATTGATAGTGGCGGAGATGCGCAACGATGAGAGGGGGGTATTGGGTGGGGCTAGGATTCAAGGTTATTGTGCTCCAGTTTAGGTTCGTTGTTCAGATGCCATGTAGAGAGAAAATGATGAATTGATTATTCTGAAGGCCATAGGACCCTCTTATATAGAGAGGAGAAACCCTAGAGGAAAAATTACATATTAAAGATAAAATAAATAAATGCGGAGAGAAAATGAAGAATTACATTATGAGAGAGCCCTTGAGTTATCTTATATAGAGAGAACTCCCGTTGGGCAATTGTATAATGGATACGAAAAGGAATAAAATATATGAAAAGATGAAAAAAATCTCAACACTCCTCAAGATGGAGCATAAATATCTATCATTCTTCATTTGATACAACACTTTTGGAATGACCCTTTGGCAAGGGCTTTGGTGAAAAAAGTATGCTGTCTATTCTCCTGATATGGCATGGGAGGTAGAGATAAAGCCCTTCTAAATCATGTCATGAGTGTAGTGACAATCAACCTCGACATGCTTGGTTCTCTCATGGAAGACATGATTGTTGGCAATGAAAATTGCAACCTGATTGTCGCATTGGGGAGATGCATGGGAAGAGGCACGTCAATAGCCAGGTTAGTCAGAACGGATCTGACCCACATCTTCTCGGTAGTCCCTTGTACCATGGATCTATACTTTGACTCTGCACTAGATCTGCCAACTATTGCTTGCTTCTTGCTCTTCCATGACACCAAAGAGCTCCCTATGAACTTTACAAAAAATGACGTAGATTTCTTGTCCTTGGGACATCCCGCATTATCTATATCTGTGCATGTTGTAAGGACAAGGGATATCCCTTTGTAAAAGAACAATTAGAGATGAGCATGGGCTGGGTTGGGCCAGGCCTTGAAGGGAGGTCTTGGGGTTTTGAGGTTGGAAGGCATGAATAAGGCCCTTGTTCAGGGGTAAGGGCTTGGCTTGCCGTTTGATTCGTTTCATCTTGGGATTGGCGCTTTCTTATCGACGACTCCAACCCAAATCTCTTCTATTTGGAGTGGGATTTATAGGGTGTTGCTCGAGATGGTCGGCTTGTTGAAACTAGTGGTGGAGAGAGGATATCAATTCCGTTTCTAATTAGATGATTGGATTGGTGATTGTGCCCCTGTTGATCAAGTTCCCAGGCTTTTTGCATTGGCTATAGTCCGCGAGATCACGGTAGAGCATACATGGTCTGAAGGTACTTGGTGTCCCCTCTTCGTTGCTAACTTCTCTGAACAAAGTTGGGGGATTTCCTTATCTTGTCTAATGCACTAGCTGACGTGAGCGGTCTGGGGGCGGGCATGAATCGCTGGGTGTGGATGGGTGATGCCTTCTCAGTTAAGAAGGCATATAAGGCTCTCTGCATGCATGATTTGTTGGATGAAGATGCTAGAAGAGACTATGATCGGGTTTGGAAGAACCGAATGCTGCTATGGATCAAGGTATATCTGTGGTTATTCAGACATAGGCGATTACTCACGAAGGAGTACAGGGATAGATTTGTTCATTTGGGGTGCCCGAGATTTGGTGATGGCATTGAGAACATGGACTATCTTTTCTTCAGTTACCCCACTCTAGAAGCATTTGGGCACGGGCTGGTATTCCATGCCTTAGAACGGATACCGGAACCACTTTCTGGAGATGAATCTGGGACTACTCTCAGGAGGATTGTTTGCTTACATTTTTGCATCTTTGGGCTTTGTGAGGAACGACCTCATTTTTCACGGTCAACTATTCTACTATGAGAATGTACTAGAACATAGCAGGGCTTTACACCAATCTTGGTCATCTGTACCATAGTCTGTATTATAGTTTTAGATCTTTAATGGATTAAGCTTTGTTGTGGAGCCCATCTTGCCACCCTCTTTTCCTATGAAAAAACTTGTTAAAAATGATTTATCTGTAGCTGCCTATCCTTGATAACACCGAATGTAAAAGTTTCATTTGACAGGACTAATTATGCTAAGCTATGATTTTTTGAACATGATATTATTTGCAGGTATGGAGTCATAAAGAACTGATGAAAACCTAAAAGATGCCTTTCTCAAAGTAAAACTGCATGTATGCTTGTCTAGAAAAAATAGACTATACTCAAATGTATAAAAATAATGTGTGATTTTCTAAAATAAATCGAAAACAACTGAAGGATGGTGAAACCACTTGGTATGCTGTATGCTGTGAGGAACGGCACTATTCTTAGGAAAAATAATTAGATTTCTTTCTGAATTTGTGAAGTACAATGTTTGTTTACACCCGCCTTTTTCTTTCTATACTGTACCTTGATCCTTAGTTCAATCTTTTTGTTCCACTTTGATCTTTGTAGAGGTTTTTTTTATTTTTCAATGTGTTAGTGGAGTTGGAAATTTGAATGCCAGATAGTAGGATCCAATCAAATTTATTTTTATGTTCTTGCAGTCGTTATCTAATTCTTCGAGCTCCATGGTAAATATCGTCACTTCATGATATTTTTAAATTTAAATAATAATATTTGTCATTCTTGTCTTCTTTTGTTTTATGTGGAGTTTGTTATAGATGCTTACTAACCAACTCATTTTCAGGTGGTTACTTCCATGGCCGTGGGAGTTTAATATATGGAGTTGACCTGGACCATATACGTTGGTCAGGGGTTTTACAGGTATATGAAAAAAGGACGCATGTTAGGCCCTTGCCTGTATTAAATGTACATTTACAATTATATTATCCCAGTGGCATGGTTGGAAGTATCTTGAGAAAGGTTATATTCAAAAATCTAGGAGAAATGTTGTCTTCAAAATGCACATTTCAGAAATCTACCATGATTTATATACAGTTAGAGTGGATTTATCCATGTTTAAATGCAAACAAATAGGTAAGTGTGCATGTTTCTTCTTGCTATTTTTTAGGATTTCTTCCTTGCTGTGTTTCATTGATAGGTAGATGGGTTTTGAGGGGTTGTTACTTGCATCATCTATCTATTATAGAGTAATATTGGGATTTAATCACTTGTGCCCCTCTTAATTTCTGTAATATCAGTTATGCATCTCCATTTTTTGGAAAATCAGTTGTGCCCATGACTTCTTACACAAGTTATCACTTGTGCTCTTCAGTTAGTTTGGCCGTCAATGAATTGAACTAAAACATGGTTTATTAATGGTATGGTTTAGAGGGGCATAATTGAAAAAACAAACAAACAAACAAACCAACCAACCCCCTTCTCTCCGCTAGCCCCTCCATCTCGACCTCCTTGTTTGCCCAACCCATCCACCCTTGACATCCTCTGCCGCTCCCACCTCCTTCGGCTCATCTCCGGTTGTCAATCTCCAACTTCTAGAGCACCTTCGCCTGCTTGAACAACCTATTTCAAAGAAAAGAGGGGATCTTCACGCTATAGGACAACCTCCACCATCAATACCCTTTTTGAGCTCGAGGAACCTAACAACCATTAGGTTCGGGGAATCCCATCTCCTCTCCTCGACAACGGAGCTCCCCTCTATCAATCACCTCCAGGAGCATCTCGAGTAGAGATTCCTTTCAACCGTAGGTCGAAGGTCATCTTTTATAGCAATCCCACGTTGCAGGTTGCAACGGATTTAGAAAATGACTTATCTACCCGAGGTATTAGTTAGAAATTACCATTATGTCCAAAAGTTAATGTTCGTATGGGGTGTGGATGGTCAAGAACTAACTCGAGGGGCACATGTGATAAATCTGATAGAAGGAAGGGGCACAATTGATATTCCAAGAAAAAGAGGGGCATGACTGATGTTGCAGAAGTTAAAAGGATGCACACATGATAAAATCCCAATAATTTTCTTTTGGAAAATATATTTTACTTTACGTATCAACAAGCCTTGATTTTTTATGGCTCTATGTCAATCAAATAATAGAATCCATTTCATCCCTTGAATAATTGACAAACAATTTCTATAAAAAACTTTTTCCCACAGTTAATCAATGGGTAGAATTGATTGAAAACTACACTGCATTTTAAATAATAATTTAATCTTATCCCATATCAGAAAATTGTAGGGAATGCTTATTTGATTTTAAAATAATGATCTTTTTCATGGAGCTTTCAATATTGTTTATCGAAGTTTGCAGTTATAATAAAAAAAATAAAAAAACGATAACTGTATGTAATTTTCTCAAAAAAAAGTTTTATAGATGTAAACTTTATTTATAAAAGAAATAGTGGTATGTGGCATATTCCAAAGTGGTCTATTTGGACAGCCAATTGTCGAAATTCTTCCGAAATATTTTCAGAAATTTTACAAAATATTTGCAACACAATATTTGGAAAAAAGAGATTGTTACATTAGAAGTTAAACGAGCCGAAGAAACTACCCAATCTCGAAAAAATTGATGTCTTATGCATGGGCCATGGGGCTTGTCCATACTCTATGTCCTTGAAGATATGATGCATAGAAGAAGCTTTGTAAAATGCGAATGAAAATCCCTTCAAATTACCATAAGTCCACCTTCTAAATCTTTAATAGAGCAAGAAATCCCAAAGAAACCTAAAGGAATTCCATGAAATCATTCAGTTGTGCACTTCCATAAGTCCACCTATCAAATCTTTTTTAAGATGTGATCTGTGAACTCATGGTACATCATAATGTTGTGATAAGTTTATGGGGATATGCTGTATTTGCATCATGCACTTTGATTTGTGTGCCATCATTGGTTTCTGTAGAACCAACACCTATCCCGTTTCTATATGTACATCCTTGAGGGATTTGTTCAGAACCTCTCGAGATTTTTGGATGTTTATTTTCACCTCGCAGAACTAGGATGAGACATGCTCTTGGCATGGGCTAATAATGTAATTTTCCAGCGTAGACCAAGATCCTAGAAGGGTACATGTATTGTTTATTTAAGACCATAATGCACTATATCAGTTCTAATGTGACTTCCGAATCATTGCCTTACTAATTTGTCTAATCAAGTCATTATCTCCTTCACCTCTGGAGTATTGGTACCTACCCACCCATTCCTACACTTGCCTCCATTCATGTCATCCAGTTAGATGTCCTTCCAGGTTTTAGGAACCATCTATAGTCTATATGAGATAGCCAGAGACTTTTTCCAAAAGATGGCCAGTGAATTTCTACCGAGGATCCCCCTGAAAGTGAGTGATGACGGGTTCTCTGACTGTAGCTACTCTTGGTGATGATGGCACATGCCATGCACCTCATTTATTTCAATTTACTATTAGGAGACAAAGTCAGTGACTGACTTTGACTTTTCTTAAGTGTTACATAGAGGGAAACAATAACGCACTTTGTATTTCATTGCCAAGCATGTTTCTATTTAGCACTCGAGATTTCACTGTGGTTGTGAAAGGATGATAATAAAAGATGATTCATTGTTTATTCACGAGGTCTAGGGGTCCTTATATAGGACTAAACCCTAGAGGGCCTGAAGGAGAATATTCTGTAGAATATGCTCTACAGAATATTCTCTTAACAAATAGCCACATAGAATATTCTGTTAACATAAAAGCCCTCGTGGGGTCACAATATAATAGAAAGAAATCTTCTGCAATCTCTATCACTCTCCCCAGGGATCGCCATATCGCGATATATCGTCGATATATCGGCGATATATCGGTATCGACAGGTCACCCATATATCGCCGATATGGACGATATCGGGTATCGACAGGAGAAAATGCCTAATGGATACCGGGTTTCGGCGATATGCGTCGATATATCGCCGATATATCGGCGATATATCGGTATCGACATTGTATCGAAACGATATCGATATCGATATTTCCTTCCTTGACTCTCCCTCAAGTTGGCGCATATCCATCGATCATGCCCAACTTGGAAGATATCCAGGAATGATGCTTCTTTGATAAGGCCTTTTTAAATATATCTGCAAGCTGAAGGTCTGTTGAGATATGTGGTGTAGAAATCTTGCCTTCTCGTACAACATCACGAACAAAATGACAGTCGATTTCAATGTGTTTGGTTCTCTCATGGAACACAGGATTTGTAGCAATATAAGTGACAGATTTGTTATCACAGTATAGAAGAACAGGAGTAGTGATAGCAATATTGAGTTCTTGCAAAAGAGACAGTAACCATGTAATTTCGCATGTGGCTTAAGCCATTGCCCTATATTCTTCTTCTGTACTGGATCGGGAAACCACTGTCTGCTTCTTGCTCCTCCAACTAACAAAGTTACCTCCTACCGTCATCGCATAGCCAGTCGTAGAACGATGATCCTCAGGTGAGTTTGTATAATCAGCATCAGCATAAGTAGCAACCTTAGTGTATCCATTTGCCCCGTAAAATAGACCACGTCCAGGGGATTCCTTCAGGTAGCGAAGGATCTGAAGAACATCTTGCCAGTGGCTGTAACATGGTTTCTCCATGTATTGGCTAGCTCTGTTCACAACATATGATATGTCTGGCCTAGTAACAAAAGGTGCAGAAGTTTGCCAACCGGGCTTCTGTATCCTGTAGTATCTTCAAAGGAAGGATCATCTGGTGTAAAATGTTTCTTTGGTTCTGCAGGTATGCCAGAGGGCTTGCACCCAAGTAGTCTTGCCTCAGTCAGTATGTCTAAACAATACTTTCGTTGTGACATATGAAGCCCCTTCTTGGTGCGCAAGACTTCTATAACCAGAAAATAACGAAGTTGCCCCAGATCCTTGGTGACGTAAATCTTTTGTAGAAAAGTCTTCACTTCTAGCACTCCTTTATCATCGTCACCTGTAACAACCATGTCATCCACATATACAGCTAGTATGACAGTACATGTTGATCATTTTCTAACAAAGACAAAGTGGTCAGATGTACATCTCTGAAAGCCCAAAGTGCTAATCTCTGAACTAAGTCTGTCAAACCATGCCCTCGGACTTTGCTTTTAGACCGTAAATTGCTTTGCGAAGTCGGCAAACATACTCCCCCTCGATTTCGTAACCTGGGGGTTGCATCATGTAAACCTCTTCCTCAAGATCACCATATAGAAATGCATTCTTGATATCCAGTTGAAAAATAGGCCATCCTTTGTTCACAGCTATAGAGAGGATAGTGCGAATAGACCCCATCCTGGCAACAAGTGAAAAAGTTTCGAAGTAATCAACTCGATATGTCTGCGTAAAGCCTTTTGCCACAAGTCTTTCTTTCAGTCTGTTAGTAGAACCATCTGGAGAATGTTTCGTAGTAAATACCCATCTGCAGGCAACAGACCTGAGACCTTGGGGACACTGAACTAGACCCCATGTTCCTCTAGAATCGAGAGCATCCATTTCTTCATTCATAGCTTGTCGCCATCCGTGGTCCTGTAATGCACTGTGATAGTCTCTTAGAATAGAGATTGTCATAAGAGCATCCGCATATCTTTTATCAGTACATGATAGGCTGTCAGTAGACGTGAAATTAGACATAGGATGAATAGTGCATTGCCTCTTTGTTCCGCATAGGGCAATGGGAAGCTCCTGAGGATCATCCGGGGTAGTGTTGTTGGGGTCACTTGAAGATGGCATATTTTCCTGCAACAAAGAAACATGTAGAGGAATAAGAACAATAGGGGACACGTGTTTTCTTTTATACACAATTGGTGGAGGAGGAAGTTCTAATGGTATGTCAGACACATCTTGATTGAAGAAGCGAGTTTGTTCGAAAAAGGTGACATCAGCTGATATATAATAGCGTTTACTACAAGGATCATGACATCTATACCCTTTCTTTGTTTGGGAATAACCCAGAAAAATACATTTAATTGCACGTGATGATAATTTGTCTACAATATGAAAGTTGTGAACAAAGGCGGTGCATCCAAAAATCCGCAGATGTAGAGGAAATGGTGAGTCATTTGGATACAATAAGGCAAAGGGTGTGGAGCCATTTAGGGAGACAGAGGGAACTCTGTTGATGATATGGACAACGGTGAGAATATCATCTCCCCAATAGGTTTTGGGGACCTTCATTTAAGTAAGAAGAGAGCGGATAATGTCGAGGAGATATCGAAGTTTCCTTTCGGCTACCCTATTCTGTTGGGAGGTATATGGGCAAGATGTTTGATGGATAGCACCCTGGGAAGCAAAGAAGGATGTTAAATCATTTTGTGTAAATTCCAAAGCATTATCAGAACGAAATATTTTAACAATAGTGGAGAAGATGTTTTTGACATAGTAAAAGAAATTCTTGACAATATTGTTAATTTCTGAACGTTCTTTTAACAGGAAATTCAAGATGATCGACTGTAGTCATCCACAAAGATAAAAAAATATTTATGACCACTTAGATTTCGGACCGGACCTGACAGGGTCCCCAGATATCACAGTGAACAAGTACAAAAGGAGTACGAGGGCGAGGCTCAGTTCGTGCAGGAAAGGAGGCTTGATGATGTTTCCTGAACTGACATGCTTCACACTCAAAGGGTTTCAGTATAGAAAGTTCAGGGAACATCATTGAGAGAGCTTTAGCAGAAAGGTGGCCAAGACGAAGGTGCCATAGAAAAGGATCTTCAGAGATGGAGACTGCACCAACAAAGTTGCAATCAGAAGGGATGTCGAGGTAATATAGGCCATTCCTCTCATGACCCCCATCAAAAATCTTCGTTGTCCGGATGTCCTGAAAATAATAACAAACCTCATAAAAAATAACACGACAGTTAAGCTGACGACATATCTTCTGTACTGATAGAAGGCTGAGAGGAAAAGCAAGGATACAATGAACATATGTTAGATGCAGCTTGGAAGAAAAGTTAACAGTACCAACAACAGTCACTGGGGAATGATCCCCATTAGCAACCCGAACAATCTTCGCAGAGGAAGATGGTTGGGAGGAGCTTAGCAAACTTCCTTCTCCCATCAGATGGGTAGAGGCTCCGGAATCAATAATCCATGCATGCTTAGAGGCAGAGACAAAGTTTACTATTGCACCTGAGGTAGTAGCCAGGCTAGCAGTAGGGGCAGAAGCATTACTATCAGAAGGACTAGATTCTTGTAGCAGTTGTCGTAGGCGAGCATATTCAGAAGCAGTGAGTGGGGTTTGTGCCTCGCTGGTTTGCTGAGTAGATGTTTCTGCAATTGCATCATATGATACTTCATCATAGGCACTGCTGGCATTAAGTTGGTCTGAGTAGTAGATGACCTGAGTAGTAGTATGGAGTGTTGGTCTGTCAGTCGTGGTAGGGTAGCAGACATCTTGAAGAGTCATCTCTGACTCATCCTTTCTCCCATACTTGATAGAATAAAGAGTATGGAACATCAAGTTGGGAGAAACAAGTCGTAGTGAAGCAGCGGCTGTTAGACAAGGGGAGAGGGGGGCTTCATGCAGTGTCGACGACGCATGAGGTGCAACTGGAGCTATTGGAGCCTCGAGTGGCGCTTTAGGTGCCGCTGGAGGTGGCGGCTGGTGCTGCTGGGAACTCAGAATGCCTTTCACAAGACCATTGAATCCACGAGCAATGCATAAGGTCCAGTCCTCTGTCCTTGTCGGTGGAGAGAGAGCTGATGGTGGCGACGGATTTAAGGTATTAGGCTTCGATTTAGGATCGTCGCTCTGATATCATGTTGAGAAGAGGAACACATGAGATGTTTATTCCATAGATTTAGGATCTCTTATATAGAGAGAAAATCATAGATAGTACAATGGTTACGGAACCCCGAAGGGTCACAGGGGGTTACAGAACTCGAAGGGTCATAGATGGTTATAGAACCCGAAGGGTCATGAGTAGTTACGGAACTCGAAGAGTTACAAACACAAATGTAAATATAATAACTCTAACACATGGAATGCCGAAATATCTCAACAGTGGCCATATCGCGGACTTACCAAGAGGCATTGACAGGTAGCATGTGGCGTGTAGTTATGGAGGAAGAGATGGCGGCCCTCAAGTCCGGAGGCATTTGGAGTCTGGTCCTGGCCCTCACCGAGGCATCTATTGTGAGTTGCAAATGGGTCTTTACAGTGAAGCAAAATGCAGATGGCAGTATTAATCGGTACAAAGCTTGACTAGTAGCACGTGGCTTTACTCAGATATATGGGGTGGATTATCTTGACACCTTCTCTCTTGTTGCTCGACGTTCTACCCTATGGATCCTTTTATCAGTTGTTGTGGTTTGAGATTGACCATTGTTTCAACTTTATGTCAAGAATGCATTTTTATATGGTGATCTTCAGGAGGAGGTCTACATGCAACAACCACCTGGGTTTGCTGCTGAGGGGCAGTGTTCAGAGGTTTGAAAACTTCATAAGGCAATCTATGGTCTTAAACAAAGCCCACGAGCTCGGGTCCAGAAGCTCTCAGATTTGTTTGAGAAGTAGGGGTTCAGACGATCGAATGCAGACCATTCACTTTTCATACATAGAACCTCCAGAGGTATGATTTCTATTATAGTGTATGTTGATGATGTACTTATTACAAGAGATGATATATAAGGAATAAAGAGGGCGAAAGAGTTTCTGAGCCATGGATTTGTTACCAAGGATCTTGGACCTCGTAGATACTTTCTTGGATTGGAGTTTCTCAAGAGAAGATATAGAGAACTGGTGGGAAAGCTTCTTTACATTACCATTATCAGACCCGATATTTCATTTGCTGTCAGTTGGGTTAGCCAGTTCATGGAACAACCTCGTCTGGTATATATGGATGTTATACAAATGATACTAAGGTATCTTAAATCATTTCCAGGTGTAGGGTTGCTATTTAAAAGAGGTGGCATCATCACTATCTCAACATATGCAGATGCAGATTATGCAGGGTGCCCCAAGGATATGAAGTCTACAGCATGATTTGCTATATTTGTATGAGATTCACTTGTGGAAAAACAAGAAGCAAACTGTAGTTGCTAAATCTAGTGCTGAATCAGAGTATAGGACTATGACACAAGCATGTACATACATGATGTGGATTCGAACAGTCCTTACAGATCTACATATAGATGTACCTCTTCCCATGTTGCTAAAATGCTACAATCATGCTGCCATGTTCATTACTAATAATCCTGCATTCCACGAAAGGATGAAGCACATTGAGGTTGATTGTCACTATATACATGACATGATTCAGATGGGATTCATTTCTACATCTCATGTGAGATCAGGAGATCGGACGACATGCATTTTCACAAAGGCCTTAGAGGATCATTTCAGAAGTGTTCATCAAAGCTGAACATGATAGATATCTATGTTCCTTCTTAAGGGGGGAGTGTAGAGGTATGTTTCTTTATTTATTTGTTTCTGTACTCTTTTATCTATTTTTTCTTCTTGTCTGCTTTATATAATTTGCCCATATATCTCTCCTCTACATAAGAGAGCCTAGGGCTCATGGAATAATCATCTCTCATATTTTTACCACTACACCTAAGTGGAACCTATATCACAACAGATTGTGCTAGCAATAGTCGTTGCTTGCATCCACACTTGGTCGAGACTCCTCCTTGTTCTTCTCACATATAACACCATTGATCACCTTTTTGCTCAAAGCAACGTTGTTGCTTCTCTTTGCTACATGGAGTTGGTATCATCAATGATATGGTGGAGGAAAATAAATAAATTGAAGCAAATGCCATTGCTGCCACTCTGAATACTCACCGCTCGTTTGTGTTAGTTTACATATCTACGCTTCCAATGGAACCTTACATCATTTCCGAAGCAAACCAAACTTCAAACAAAACGTGGCGACACACAACAATTGAAATAAAACCAACTGCCATGATACCATGTAGAAAATAGAAATGTGGAAGCAGAACTAGAAACAAAAAAATAAAACATAAACATTTAGATTTTGTATGGAATCCTACTGCTTAAGAAGCAGAATGAAACCACGGGAGAAAGCTTCTAGGGCTAGCTATTGCATTAAGTTTCTCATGGAATAGAAGGGGTGTGGGACTCTATTTATAGGTACACTAAATTAAGAAGTCCCACAACTTATTTATGTGGAATAAACAACTCCCACTCATGAAGGCTTAATTTCAAAAATATCCCAACATATCCTAAATTAATATGGGATTTTTACCCGGCAGACCCTGTAATCTTTTGCAATTACCGCTACGACCTCTGAAACATCTTAATTCCTCCCTCAACCTTGTAAACTTCCTCCGTCTTACCCCACGAACCCTACCGTTAAAATAACACATCAAGAGTTAACTTCTTTGAGTTAAAAACGAGTTAATCTGACCAGTCCGGATCGGACGGCTAGAATTAACCAAGGGGAAAAAAATCCTCCCTCCTTTCTCAACATCAACTGTACGGCCCGACCTGGGCGGGGGGGGGGCATGCTCGACCCGGAGGAGGTGGGCTTCCAAGCGGCGGGTGGGTCGGGGGAGGGGGGGTTGGAGGAGGTGCGGGGAGGGGAAGAGGTTAACAAGGGTGATGGAGGCAGCCTGGGCTGGAGGGAGGCGCTGGCGAGAGGGAGGGCTTCAAGTGGCGGAGGGATCGAGCTGGGGGGAGGGGGGTTCGAGAGGCGCGGGTGCGGGATGGGAGGGGGAGCTACGAGCGGGGGCGGCGGCTACGAGCAAGGACGGCAGGGGTGCGGAGCCCGGGGGGATTTCGAGAGGCGAGGGTGCAGGAGGGGAGGGGGGAGCTACGAGCGGGGGCGGCGGTTATGAGCAAGGACGACAGGAGTGCGAAGCCGGGGGGGCTTCGTATCCGGACCCCTACGCAGGGCTTCAAGCTGGGCTCCGAGCACGCGAGGCAGGAGAGGGGGGAGGGGGCTTCTGGTGGGCAGGGGACGGGCGGCTCCGAGCGCTCAGGAGGAGGCTTGGGGCAGAGGGAGGCGGCGGTCGGAGATGTGTGGGGGAGGGGGGCTTTGGGCAGGTGGTCGGGGGTGCTTCGAACAGGGATGCCGGCGGCGCCGACGGGGCTTCAAGCAGGGGAGGTGGAGGAGGCTCGACGGCAGTGGCGGGGTGACGTGGGTGAGGGAGTGGTAGTTATGGTAAATTTAATAAATAAAATGGCTATAATGTAAAGAAAAATTGCAGAATCTGATTAGTTTTAACGGTCAAATAGATGGGGGTTAACCATAGGGTTTATAAGGTAAGGGTTAGCAGGTTTACAAGGTTGAGGGAGGAATTAGGATGTTTCAGAGGTCGTAGCGGTAATTGCAAAAGATTACAGGGTCTGCCGGGTAAAAATCCCAATTAATATAGTAAGCAAGACGCGCCTGGTATGAAACACTCTTAGTGCATTGGGATGTTCCGTTTTAATATCTCGTCATGTGAAGGTACTCTACTTCACTAAAGGTGACAATTTCTCTATCATGTATATGCTATGAGTCCGACACAAGCGGGTGGGTTAATTGTGCAATATATAATTATCCAAGAACAATATCCAAATAAAAATTTATTCACAAATCACGAAGATATAAGAATATCAAACCACAAATTGCACACTGATTTTTATGTGGAAACCCAAGCAGGCGAACAGTACAGACTTGAACCCTGTTTTAGGATTTTCTTTCGCTCTCTCGGCGAAGCCTATTTCCACTATTCTAGCACTACTTTTACCCAAAGGTAGTACAACCTTTGGTACAACATGTACCCTTCCTTGGACAACTCCCAAAGGAAGATTTTATCTCTTTGTGAGAGAAAGGAATCCACAACTAGGATACCTATAAAAATGCTAAACATAATAAGTAATAAAACTTGAATCGACAAGCTTACAGACTTTAAGTGCAGAATATACTCAGGAATGATGATGATTGTTGATTAAAAAGATGGCGATGACCGTAGTAGAGCACAGAGAGCAGAAACGACTTCAGTAGCTAATTTCTTTGGATTGAAGAGAGCTCGAGAGAGCAGAAACACTGTATGAACTTGAATATCACAAAATGATCACTCTTTCTTTTCTTTTGAGAGTAAAAGATGTTTCTCTTAGTAATGCATCTCAAACAATAAGCCATAGGGTCCCTTATATAGAGTCGACCTCAAAAGAGTCGTTGGTGTCCAAAAATGGAAAGTATAATGTTATGATATTCCAAAATCAATGAATTAATCTATCATAAAGATAAGTTGATCGATCATGGGTCATCAATCATGCCACAGAAGTGATCGATTTGATTTGACCATTCGTCTGAAATTCATAAAGTGATCGATCATGGTTAAAAAATGGCCTGTCAAGGTTGATTGATCATGAACAACAAGATGGTCGATCAAGGTTGATCGATCATGGATGTCAATGTGATCGATCATATGTTGAAAAATCAATTTTGCAAAATTAACAATTCTAGCTTTAGTTTTCTTGCTGATCAAGAATATGCAAAAAGCCAAAAACCATATGACTTTTTGAACATAAAATAAAAACTATGTAATTAGTCAGATCAACATCCAACGTCTTCAAAACATAACATGAACTTTTGAAAATGAGTCATTTTTTCTTTCTTTCATTAATCTAATTCTAAATCTCTAGCCTTACAGCAGAGTCTTTCATAGCCACTTTTAGGCTTTGAGTCGGCTTCTAGCTCTTCTACACTTTTCATCAAAGAACGTTTACGAGTTTCTACCTGAAAAGTTAATCAAGATACAAAACAAATATGCGACCGAGCCACTAGCAAAATCTAAGTCACTAACAATCTCCTTTTTGTCAATGTCAAAACTTGTATTTGTTTTTAAATTTTTTTGCTTGAATTATTTTTAATTGATTTTAAGTATTAATTGCCCCTTTGTTTTTATTTTTATTCTCTGTACAATAAGCTTTACTACTTTTTGCTTCACGAACTCTCTCCCCCTTTTTGTCGTTATTAACAATATATTATTAGTAAACATCTCCCATTTTAATGAGTTCTATATGTGATAAGAAATTTCTTTTTAAAATCAAAGGAAAGTTTTATAAAGCAGTTGCGAGACCTATTATGCTTTTTGTATCCGAATGTTGGCTTGTGAACCATAAACATGTGTAGAGAATGACAATAACATAAATGAAAATACTAAGGTGGATGTATGAACATACACATAAAGATTGGATTAGGAATTATGCAATCAGAAGGAAAGTTGGTGTAGCTCCGATCGAGGCTAAGATGCGTGAAAATTGTTTAAGGTGGTTTGGCCATTAGCAAAGGAGATTGGCTGATGCACCAACTAGGAGGTACGAGTTTTGGAATGTAGAGCCAACTAAAAGAGGACGAGGAAAGCCCAAGAAGTGTTGGAATGAGACTACCCGAAGGGATCTTAGTTTTTTGGATCTAAGCTCGAGAATGACACAATATAGATCTGAATGGCGGCCAAGAATTTATGTCATCGTACCTACTTAATGTGGGAAAAGTCTTTGTTGTTGTTATTGTCTTGGGCCCAACAACATAAAAAAGGAGAGGTGCTACTCTGTCGGGCCCAAGTGGGCTGTGTTTTATTTTTTTAAAAGGCTAGAATATGAAAAGAAAGAGAGAGAAAAGCCGTACGCGGGAGAAAAATATGTTGAAAAAAGGAGACAAATGTAAAAATGGTGAAATAGCTAAGAAAAATTCATTGAGATTGGTTTTTCTCCATCTTGCTTTTTATTCTTCCAACTTGGTTGACGTCCTCTATTCCAACCAGTATGGGAGAAAGGGGGAGTATTATGTAGAGTTTTTCAGCTAAGAGTCTAAGACTTCAGACTCTATAGTTCAGATTCAGACTCTACATTCAGATTGTTTCAGAGTCTACAGTTTGATGAGACATGTGTGCGATCATTATTTGAGAGGTCCCCATCTTTGATTTGGACTTAGGGTTTTCATGTGATCCATAGGGACTCCAGAGTAGAGATCTCATTTTACGAGTCATTATGCGCTTGGGGCCTTCATGGGGCTTTACAGGGACACCAGAGTAGAGATCCCATTATCTTAACCAGTATAAGAGAGACCAGTTCTCCGACAAGGAGACATTTAAACTCCATTCTCCAACGATCGTGGACTCCGACGAGAATGTTTCCATGATTTGTGTTCTTACTTTGGCCCTTCAGAGAGATGTAGCAGTTGTAGGGTATAGTTTTCCCGGTGGAGATTCATTTCAATTTCAATGACTCTGATAGATGAGTACATAACACACATTCTCCGAAGAAGAGACCTAGTTCAATTCACATTCCAACCCTTCAGTTCCTCCTCACAAGCACGGCATGAGAAGTAACATCCTCAGCATGTAGAGTCTTGTATATGTGTGAGCGATTTGTCTTTATTTGTCCAAGCCGAGTCTTACATGCTCTAGCTTGAGGGGGAGTATAAGAGTATGTGTCATATGTAGAGATGGATAATTGGATCCCTCTGGGGTTAAATTACTACATCCACAAGTTTAGTCCTACATCTACTGTGAGTGGGACTTGGTCTTACTGGAAGAGCTATACAATAAGCCCTACACCACATGTTAGATGATAGAATTCAATATATAGATACAACCCTTGATAGGTATTCTCCTATGATTTCATCCCGCTACTTAGTGAGGAGGGTTACACATAAAATTCGAGGAAACTTTCTCCCAAGGGTATATTATTAACTAAATCAACTGTATATAGTCGCAACTATTTTTTTGTTATTTACCGTAGGTAAACCGGGTTAAGAGAGAGCCGCCTTTTGAAGATGCGACTTTGAGGGAAGCCACCTCTTCAAGAGTCGGCTTTCCTCCAAAGTCGCCGTTTGAAGAGGCGATTGCTGTCCAGAACAGAAAAAAAGAGAAGCAGCAGCTCTGCTGTTCGCCGAGCTGTTGCTTCTCCTTTTTTTCATAGATTCATAGATTGGTGAAATGCATACCAATTGTGTAACACAAAATATGGTATTAAGACAAGTTTAAAAGACAAGATTCATAGATTAGAAAATAATTTGTTCATATATGAAGTGCATAACACAAAAGTCAACACAATATTTACGTACACTGTAAATTAGCACGCATGCCTTATATTACAAAAGATTGTCAAGATATCGATCTAGGCTCTACGCTCCCTTCTCCGTTTGTACTGTAATTTGACCGGCCTGTCATCGACCATAGTGGTCTCCGGGGCTCTTAGCTCAAATCCATGCAGCTGGCTGTCGCGATCTATATCGTCGATGTTGCTCACATCTGTTCCTTCAACTCTAAAGAAAGACAATGGGAGGGGTGAATGACGTGAAGGTCCTGCATTGTGATCTGCTCGATTCCTTCGTGGTGCAGGCGGCGTTGTAGGCTCTGTAGATGAACAGACTCAGGAATTGGGGTCTCAAATTCTATGTCAGACTGAGGTGGTTGTTGCGTCTCAACTGGGACATCTCCCACGCCAGAAGGCCTCTCCTCCCTTTGTCGGTGAGCGCGTCCCCGTCCACGTCCTCGAACACGTGGACGGGGATGAGATGTAGCTTCTGCCTCGCTATCTTCCTGATAAAGCTCCTCAGCAAGACCATCTCGGAATTGTCGCTGTATAGACTCACGAAGCCTAGAGCAAGCTCTCTAATCCTCGGAGTATCGTCATCACAGAGACGTACAATCTCGTCGAAACGAGACACCTGCAATATCAGCAACTCTTGTCAGAACATGATAAATGATACCACAGTAGCTACTTAAACTTACTTTTTTCTTACCGCATAATCGAGTGTGCATCCATATCGACCAATGAATCATCGTGTAATACTACGATACCATGGTAAGTAGTCGACTGTCGTATCTGGTCCTCCCAACGGAATGGGAGTCATTGGCACAACGTAGTCCCTACGGATGTTCCATAGTCTAACATAAACTGCATGGAACTCCGTCCAGTCGACATTGCTCTTCCCTCGGAGATCGATCGAATGCAAATGACATGACGTATCGCAAGCCATCGGAATCCCCTGAATTCTACCAAACTGACGGAGGACTCTATCCGGTATGTGTAGCTCGACAATACAAAATTGAATCAATGGGACACGAGCCACATGCAAGTCGTCATTGTCAAGACAATATGGAGGTAATAGGGACAACACCTCCTATGTATATTGAGTCCATACCACGTGCACAAAATTATATGTAAAAAAATCGATAGAATCAAGTGGTAAGTAAAAGAAAGCTTTACCAACGGGTTAAGTCAATACCTGCTCCTCAAGTTGGAGGTCAAGTGTATCCCTATATGGCTGAATCACATGTGTAGATTCCGCTGTAATATCAAACTCTGCATGCCATCTTGCCCCCATGGGCTTCCCCTGCCAAAGAGGTCGGTGGTGAATGACCGGAGCGATATGGGGGAATCGCTCCCAAGCCCACAACTGTAACAAGATCAGGGGACCACCAATCTCAACTGCGTCAGCCCTCGATGCAACACATAACTGCCTGTACAAGTAAGCCAAACAAGCTGAGCCCCAACTGTATGTCCCACAAGTCTCCAAATACTCCAGAAATGGTAGGTAGATCAGTGAGACCTCGTTTCCTGACTTGTCAGGAAAGATCACACTACCCAAGAGCTGTAGAATGTACGCCCGTGTGTATTGCAGAATGGTATGTTCGTTGGCGTCCTCTGGAAGAACAGAAAAGTGCTCAAGTAGCCATGCCATGCGTATTCGAGCGCCATCAATATTGGGTCACTATGGCAGGACTCCAAGCAAACGCTCACACAAGCCTGCCCAATTGGGAGAAGTGGTAGGACCAATCATTGCTTGATCATCTATCCTCAACCCAAAAATGTAAGCGACATCCTGCAATGTGACAGTCATCTCTTCGTGGCGCATGTGAAATGTATGTGTCTTAGGGCACCATATCTCCAATAGAGCTGTAACCAAATGCCAGTGCAAGGAAATGAAATCCATCTGCATTACGCCCAGAAAACCCGCTACGCAAATGTGGGGAACAATGCGCTCGTCCAAGGGAACATGCCTCAGTGTGCTCTCCCGTCGTCTGCAACGTAGACATCTCGTCACCTGGAAATAAAATATATAAACTATGAATACCAATTTGTAATAGGATTTGAATATTTTAAAAGGTTGCACTTACATCGCCTGCCCAAACAACCGTCGAACGGTGCTCTCTGCTGCCGTAAAAGGATCGGTCAACTGCTCCTGGCTCCATCTATTCATAAACAACATTAGAAACAGTTAAACATTGACTAACAATTTAAATAGTTTAAAAGGATTGTAAATTATATCATTCACATACTATTTCTGTTAGGACACTTCCTCCTGTTAAAATACAATTACACGCCTCCTACTGACGGTCACAGAAGTAGCTAATGTAGTTGTAGTATGTCTTCAACACCAAAGCCGCAACTGACAGGCTTCTTGATTCCTTAAGAACAACGTTGTAGCTCTCCGAAAAGTTTGTGGTTGTGTAACCAAATCTGTAGCCCGCATCAAATGCAATCATCCAACGTTCCTTTGGACAATCATGCGTTTCAAAACTACCCCTTGAACTGCAATTCTCATCGCACTCCTTCAACTTGTCCATGTAAGTTTGCCATTTTGCCTGCGAGTAGACTTTTCCTCCCCTCATGATCAATCGCTTCAATGTTTGATTTTTGTGGGCATCATTGAAATTGCTACCCACACGTTGTAGACAGAAGTGCCAATGTACGTATGATAGAAGAAATTGAACCTCTAGGTATCTGAGTGCAACTCGTATCCCAGGAGCACGGTTAGATAACATACAAATCGGTACAACACGGTCACGAAAAACATACAAACATAGCCTCTCCAGAAACCACGCCCAACTAGGGCCATCCTCCTCGTTGACAAATGCAAAAGCCAACGGTAAAATGTGGTTAGCTGCATCGCTTGAGCATGCAATAAGAATCTTCTGCTTAAACCTTCCATACATGTGTGTACCATCCACACTAACAATGGGCCTGCAGTGTCTGAATGCCTCAATACAAGGTCCAAATGCCCAGAAAAACCTCTCAAATAACTCTCCTTCATTTACTGTTGTTGTATCAATATCTGTAACCAAAACAGGAATAGCATCTTCAAAGGCCCTAAAAAGATATGGAAGTTCATTGTAAGATTTTTTCCAATCGCCGTATACCATCTCTATTCCTTTCCGTCTTGCGCCCAAACCCTCCTACTCACATGGAAGCCAAAGTCATCCTGAATTGATGTTTGAAGAAATGAGACCTTGACTGAGGGAGATATTTTTATTTGATTTAGGAATCTGAGTGCCATAAAGTTGCAATGCAGCTGAGGATGATCTTGATTAACAACACGATTCAAGCAATTATGCGGCTTGTCAACCATTGAGACAACAAACTGTTCATCTATTGGTCGACGATGACCATGCGACCTCCACAAACAACCTCTAGCCCATTTGCTGCAGTGTATATCTCACACCTTCTTGTCTGATTCCACTACCATGAAGTTGTAATGACATTTAATGTGGAAAACCTTCACAACGTACACTAAATCGGCTTTGCATTTGAAAAGCATGCCATTCTTCAACTCGCTGCTCAGACTAATCCCATCATCACAATGCATGCAATCTTCGCCATTCAGAATATATCCATCACCCCCTCTCATGTTCAAAAATGGTATGTCAGACACGATACGGGTTCTAAGATGATCCTTCTCCTTAGTGTCATCATTTTCCATCTCGTCATCCGTATTCTGTAGCGAGGGTTCCATTAACCTGTCAAGTTTCGGATCATTAACATGATCCATATTTACCACTGGAGGACCATAGCTATTTCCACCTTGAGGTACAGATCCTTGTGGTACTGATCCAGATATAGAGACAGTGACAATAAATATCACGGGCCGATATGCACCACCCATCTCCTCAGCATATTCCGCAATCTCTCGGACATCATCATCAAACTCGAGGCACCCAATGTAAAAATTTGCCTCATCTTGAGACATTCTATGAAACACCTGTAATTCAAGTCCTTGCGATAAGTCCAACCTGAAGACGGACTTAATGTGCTTAATCAAACTCGAGAATGACATTTCGTGACCAATCTTGATGGTTTTCATACGACCTCCTACGTAGGTCACGTCCTTAGTCGACTTCGATATTGTACCCCCACAATGACAGAAACAACGAACTTCTCGAGACATCCTAAATACCATTACGTCGACAACAATGCATTAGTGACGGAAAAGGATAAAACAATCATTCAAGCTCCAAAATATAGCCGAAACCCTAAACCCACGACATATCATACCTTCCTTGAGGTTGGGAAGGAGAGGATTACAATGTCGGTCGGCGGAGACGAGGGCAACGGAGGTTGGCAGAGGTGGCAGGAGAGTCGAGGGTGGAGGATGATGCAGAGCTCGGGCAGGGGCTTGGGCTGAGGATTTGTAAGGACTGAACGCGTGGGGCGTTCTGTCTGCTCGCTGGGGTTTATCTCCGATCAAAGCCGCCTCTTGAAGAGGCGGCTTCTACCAAAGCCGCCTCTTCTAAAGGCGGCTCTCTCTTAACCAAAGCCGCCTCTTTAAGAGGCGGCTTACCTACGCTAAATAACAAAAAAAAAACTATTTGTGGCCGTATACAGTGAATTTCGTTAATATTATACCCTCGGTAGGAATTTTCTTCCATAAAATTCATGTGTTCTTACTTGTCTATTTTTTTCTCTGATACACTTCTACACTATTATTTTCTACAAATTGGATTGCCATCACAGAATAGACATGATCAGGAAGGACCACATATACATATACATGTTAGCTTTGAAGAACTAGTGGTCGGTATTTTCGTCAAGGTGCTTCCTAAAAATGCATTGGACTGGTGCTATTCCAAGCTGAGCTGAGCATGACCAAGATTATTGCAGTTCAAGGGGTAGTCTTGTTATATGTTTTCATTCTCTTTATTGTACTCTTGCGATCATACTTTGTTTATTTTGTTTTCCTTCAAAATTTTTTTGGCAATTCTTCCAGTGGCCTCTCCAGTTGAGAGAAGGCTAAGGTCTCAAATAGATGCATCTCAATCTATACACTTGTGTAATTTTCATTTTCTGCTCTTCGTTGTAAACTAGTGTTCTGGATTACACTTGAAAACATTTAACTTGATTTCAGCTATGCCCATAACATTATATTATTTTTATTATTAATTTCATTCATGCGCTTTTAAGAAATTTTGGCATTCCCAAGCTCCCTTTTTATGTATCTCATGATTCACTATGGAATGTTGACGTCTTTGTATGGTTGGATTGCTATTAAATTTTCTTTTCATATGGTAGCTATTGATCAAGTTAACAGTTTTATATTGGTAGGTTTTTTGGGCACATGACATCTAACAGCTTCATCATTTGTTTAGAGGATAGCGATTGGCTACATTTTTGCTGCGATTTCAGAGATATGGCTTGTTAATGATATGTTGGTGGATTCGGTGGCAACATTTGTACGGAAGTTTTGCATACAATGGTTTGTAATATGTCATTATCTCAATATTGAACGGTGATCTCATATAATAAATCATTTAGAAAATTTATTTTTAGTGCAAATTTCATATTGCCTTGTCTCAGCCCGAAGAGAATGCATGCTCATTACAGAAGTTTGGTGAAACCTTGTACAGAGAGAGTGGGAGATGATTTTCTCAACATTTGAATGGCAAAATGTTAAATAGTTATTGAACATTGTTAAGATAAATACCGTGTTATGACTTTCTTATGTAATTCCTGTTTCTTTGAGTACTTATCTTGTAATTAATCCTAGGAATATTCTCATATATAAGAGAGCCCTCGGGTACGTCTAATGCATCGATTTCTTTTCTCCTATCATGGTATCAGAGCAACGGTCCTAGATCGGGGTACCGGTGTCCCACCCAAAACCCTAACCCTAAGACCCCCCCCCCCCACGCCACCGCCCACTCGCAGCCCCCTGTGGAACCAGGCCGCCCCCAACGACACCGCATCGCAACCTCAAGCGGCTCCTTGCCGCCCACCCAACGGGTATTTCCTGCCCTCACGGCTCCGTGCTGCCACAGCAGGCCCTGGCCACCCCCCAGCGACATCTTGTCGACCCCCGGTGGCTCCTAGGCGCCCTCCCGTGCGACTCCAGCCCCTGCGTGCGGCACAAGCGGCCCTCGACGCCATCTTTGCCATCTCCAATCTAGGGTCGGCGGTTCAACAAGGACTAGGGATGGTTGTATGAGTCTACACATACAACCTATCGCTCATATGATACTATAGATTGCTTACTTTGTTTATCTCCGTCGGTCTGAGGATCTTCGTCAATCATGTCAGAGAACAAGGGTGAAGTCTTTACATATTCGGGTGCCTTCAAAGGCCCGTCCCCAATAGTCAAGATGGACGGGACCAACTATGAACTATGGTCCATGCAGTTTCACACCCTGATGCAGTGCCATAATAAGGAACACATCCTGACAGATTTCGAGCCGGAAGACAAGACTGGAGCGAATGCGACGTGGAAACAAGACGACGCTTATGCCCGTATATGGTTCTCTGGGACACTGATTACGGAGATTGCAAATGATATTGTGAATCAACCCACAACAAAGGCTATGTGGGATATACTGGAAGCTATATATGGACCGTCAAAGAATGAGAGCAAAATTCTTCAGTTACAATTTGACATCTTCTCTACCAAACAGAATGGGAAACCACTACATGCACATTTCTCTCATCAACGGGGCATGTTCGAGAGATTGCATAGGTTCATGTCGATCACTACCAGTACGGAACAACAACATGCATACCGAAATTCCACGATGACGGGCGTATTTTTGTCCTCCCTTGATCTTGAGTACGATGTATCCCGTACTCAACTTCTGACTGGCGAGACTATTCCATCGATGGAGAAGGTGTATAAGCGATTGAGTAGGATTACTACTGCCTTGGCGCCTACCGCACAACCTACCCCTTCAGTTATGGCTGCCACTCGTGGCAGAGGAGGAGCGTCACATTTTCAGGGTCGTGGACCTCGTGGTCGAGGAGGAGGCCGACACCGTGGCCCCTGTGCTCACTGTCACCGTCCAGGGCACTCTGAGGAGACATGCTTTCACAAGCATGGATATCCAGCCTCAACATGTGTTGTTGAGCAGATTGAGGCTTCAGCTGCGCCTCTCCCAAATGCCCGCTTTGACGACATCGTCTCCAGACTTCGTGAGATGATAACTACACCTACGTCTCCTTCTCCAGGTTCTACGGATGTTGCTGCTTCGGCCAGAGCCTCCTCTAGCTCATCAGGTACTCCTTATACACTTACCAGTACTACTTGCTTGGACTTGACGGATTGGATTATGGATTCCGGGGCCTCCCATCATATGTGCAGCGACAGATTGCAGTTTACTACTTACAGAGCACTTGCACCAGGCCGATCTGTTGTCATTGCCAATGGGGTCCTATTACCCATTGTTGGTCAGGGGGAGATCACTCTGACGCCATCTTTGAGTCTTCAGAATGTCTTACACGCACTTGACTTTCAGATGAACTTGTTGTCAATTAGCCAGCTTACAAAAGATTTACATTGCCGTGCCATCTTTGACCCTTCTACTTTTGTGTTTCAGGACATACTGACGGGCAGGATGATTGGAAGTGGCCATGAGCAGAGAGGCTTGTATAAGCTTGCTATATCATCATGTGCTGGGGTTGCAACTATTCATTCTGGATCCGTCTCTCCATTTCTTTGGCATCTTCGATTTGGCCATCTTCCTCTGCAGAAGATGTGTCATGTCTTGCCGTAGATATCTACTCGTACCGCATTGGATTGTGAAGCCTGTCAGCTTGGGAAATACCATTGGTCTTCGTTTCCAGGTCATTTAAGTCGTCATAGTAGTCGGTCGTTTGAGCTGTTTCACTTTGATATTTGGGGTTCGAGTCGTGTCCTTGATCTTCAGGGACGTCGTTATTATATGGTTGCTGGTGATGATTTTTCCAGACTATCTTGCGTGTTCTTATTGAAACACAAATCTGAAGCTGGTTCTATTATTCGAAAATTTATTATTGAAGTTAATAATATCTTCTCTACCAATGTCAAAGTAATTCGCATGGATAACGCTTTGGAGTTTTCCACATTACATTTGCCCGAGTTTCTCAGTTCACAGGGTATTGTTCATCAAACCTCTTGTAGTTACACTTCGCAATAAAATGGTGTGGGGGAACGCAAACATCGCCACCTTCTTGATGTCACACGAACGTTGTTGATTCATAGTCGTGCCGCTCATTCCTTTTGGGGGGATGCTGTTCTCACTGCATGCTACTTGGTGAATCGTATGCCATCTACTGTTCTTGAAGAGAAGGTTCCCTTCTCGATTGCGTTTCCTGAGAAAGACCTATTCTCCCTTACACCTCTAGTCTTTGGGTCTGTGGCGTATGTGCATAATTTTACCCCTGGTCGTGATAAGATCTCTCCACGAGCTATCAAATGTGTGTTTGTTGGGTACTCACGTACTCAAAAAGGGTATATATTTATGATCCGCTGAATAGGAGATATTATGTAAGTGTTGATGTCACTTTCTTTGAGTCTATCATGTACTTCTCTCATACAGGTGACGGGTTATCTAATAACAATGCGGATGATATTGTTGTTCCTCCACCTCCATCTCTCACACCAGTTGAACCTGAGCAATCTTTACCTTCATCACCACCTCCACCACCACCACCACCACCTAAGCCAAGATTCTTACCCATTGTTTACACTCGCAGGTCTTCTACTAGCTCTTCTGCTCATCAGCCGTCCACATCATCCAACACGTCTCAGGTATGTCATGATAACATTATCTCTAATGATGGCACTGGAGCTTTACATCATACACAGGATGACTCTGCTGTAGAAGACAACGAGGAGGCTGATTTGGATGTTCCTATTACGCTGAGGAAGCCACGACGTCAGTGTGCCAAATACCCACTTGCGGCACATGTCTCTTTGGATCATCTTTCTGATGAGTACATGAAGTTTGTTGTTGGTCTTTCTGTGGTTACTATACCCCGAATATATATGGAGGCTTTACAGGACAACAGGTGGCGTCAGGCTATGGAAGAAGAAATGACGGCCTTAACATCTCGCGGGACATGGACTATTTTTCCGCCTCCACGTGGTGCTTCGATTGTAAGCTGCAAGTGGATATTCTCCATTAATCAAAATGCAGATGGAAGTGTGGATCGCTACAAGGCAAGATTGGTGGCCCGTTGCTTTACCCAGACATATGGGGTGGATTATCAGGATACATTTTCTCCAGTGGCAAGGCACTCAACGCTTCGGATTTTACTAGCAACTGCTATCTCACGGGATTGGCCGTTATTTCAACTTGATGTGAAGAATGCATTCCTCTATGGAGATCTCAAGGAGGAAGTTTACATGCAGCAACCACCTGGGTTTCCTGCTGAGGGGGAGTCCTAGAAGGTATGCAGTCCACATAAGGCCATTTATGGTCTAAAGCAGAGTCCTAGAGCTTGGTACCAAAAGCTGTCAGAATTAATTGAGCAACATGGATTTAAGAGGTCCACTGCGGACCACTTACTTTTTGTTCAAAAGACACAGAGAGGTACGGTTGCCATTCTTGTCTATGTAGATGACATTATTGTGACAGGAGATGATGCTCAAGGCATTCAGATAGCCAAGGAGTTCCTAGGTAAAGAGTTTGTGACCAAGGATCTTGGCACTCTTCGCTACTTCCTGGGGTTAGAGTTTGCCAGGAATCATCGTGAGCTAGTGATGACCCAGAGAAAATTTGTCATGGATCTCCTTTCTGAGACAGGTATGACTGGATGCAAACCAGCTACGACTCCTATGGATCCAAGTATGAAGTTGTATGATGAGGATACTGAAGAAGTTGATAGCAGGAGGTACAGAGAACTTGTTGGGAAGCTTATATATGTTACTATCACTAGGACAGATATTATGTTTGCAGTAAGCAAGGTCAACCAATTCATGGAGCGACCCCGAAAGGTTCATATGGATGCTATCTATATGATTTTGAGATATCTGAAGAACTCACCTGGTTCGAGACTCTTATTCAGTAGGGATGCGTCCTTGGAGGTAACAGCTTGTGCAGACGCTGATTATGCAGGATGCCCTACGGACATGAAGTCTACTTCAGGGTTTGCAGTTTTTGTTGGACACTCACTTGTCTCATGGAAAAGCAAGAAGCAGACTGTAGTTGCTAGATCAAGCGCAGAATCTGAATACAGAGCCATGGCCCAAGGAAGTGCAGAGATGATGTGGGTTAGATCGGTGTTGACTGATCTTACCATAGAAGTTCCTCTTCCTATGCAACTATTATGTGATAATCAAGCTACATTATTCATTGGCGAATAATCCTGCATTCCATGAACGAACAAAGCATATTGAGGTGGACTGCCATTACACTTGGGATTTGATACAGAAAGGATTCATATCTACCTCTCATGTGTCTACAGGAGATTAGACGACAGATATCTTCATCAAGGCTCCATCTTGAAGTCTTTTTCAGAAGTGCTGGTCCAAACTGAGCATGATAGATATATATGCTCCAGCTTGAGGGGGAGTGTTAAGATAAATATCGTGTTATAACTTTCTTATGTAATTCATGTTTCTTTGAGTACTTATCTTGTAATTAACCCTAGGGATATTCTCCTATATAAGAGAGCCCTCAGGTACGTCTAATGCATCAACTTCTTTTCTTCAATCAAACACATGATATTATGGACAAAAACTTTTGTTTTCCAAGGTTGATGCAACACTAAATCTCGAATCATGGCAAAATTAGGGATTTGATTAATTTAGGGCTTTCCATCCAATTTGAGTCAACTGCAATTTTGATTTTGATTTAAATAAAAAAATCACATGTGATTAGTGCATGGTGGTTAAGATCATTTAGGAGTCTGATTAGGGTATATCATGATTTTGTTTTATTTCCTTTTATTCCTCTCATATATAAAGGGGCTAAGAGCCATTGTGAAAGATAGTTGATGTTGAATTAAAAATTGCAGAGTTCTCCATATTTTTATCCTCTTTTTTCTTTCCATTCGTGCAATCTTTGCGCTTCTCTTCCATAAAAACCCTGCGAACCAACACGTTTCTTCTTTCTCCTTCTGCAAATTTCTTCTCTATTACTATATCTTATTCTCATCAAAACCGTAGATAATAGCTAGCTCGCTCCCACATTCATTGACTTCATCCTATCATAGACCAAAGGGGACAACAACTGACTTGTTGCCCCCTTCACTTCCTCCCTACCTCTCTCAATAAAGAAGATAGCACCGTTCACATATTATAAGATAGGAATTAAGATCTCTCCAATGGAGTACTCCACAGAAATATCCTACTCAATTATCTATTCTACCATGTGTGTAAGGACATCTATGGCTAAGACAAATAGCATGGGTGCTAGAGGGCATTCTTGACACACATCTCATTGAGGTTGAAAGAAGTATCCTTCAGGGTTCCCATTCACAAGTACATAATAGGACACAGTGGGGATACACCTTTTTATCCAAGAAATACATTTATGGAAAATCTTGTATAGCCAATGTGGACCACATGAATTTCCAGTCAACACGGTCATATGCTTTAAAGAAATATGCTTTCCAATGAAAACCTTTTATATGTTGTCTTCTTTAATATGACACAGTTATGTGGCCATCGCCAAGCTGTCAGTTTTCTGTCTCCTCGGTACAAAAGCAGTGTGTGGGAGTGAAATAAGTTCATCTAATACATCCTCTAACTTATTTGCTAACCCTTGGCCGCTTTGAGATAAATGGTGTTTAACATGGCAATAAGGCGGAAATATTCTACTTTTTTAGGCACCCTCCTTCTATACTAGTAGGAACAAAAGTGCTTTATTGAGCTTATCAAAGTCAACATTACCATGTATAAATTCCTCCGTCACTGCCATTACATCTACCCCTACGACATCCTAAAATTCACGATAGATAAAAACTAGGAAGCCATCTGACATTTAGAACAATAAGCAACTCGTTGCAAAGAGATCTTTAAGGAGATATGATGAACTAGGGAACCAACTAGTACAATAGATATGCCCATGTAACGAAGCAAAGTCAAGGTGAGAAGCGATCATGAAGGGATCATAGGTCAGTGACTAAACAAAGGGGTGAAAGGTAGGAAGTATGCTTACTTATATCTAGATGGGAGCCCTTGCTGCTATCTGTTTCCTATGCTAGGTATGATGGAAATCCTACTATCTTGCCAGGCATGGTGTGATTCCATCAAATTTGCAAGGGATCAAAGGTGCTCCTGATACCTTATCTTTTGGGCACGGTTTCCGAAGCTCCTTTCCACAAAAATGAGAGCTTGATTCAATACCCTTGCCATATTTATTTTTAAGTTATATGAAAGTTGGAATAATATATTGCCTTCGCCTTGTTTTGTAGAGTCACAAAGATATTAACATCAACAACAACATCCTCCAAGGTGAGCACCTGGTACCCCTCCATCAGCACTTGGAGCGCACAGATCGGGTCGATCTCGGTCACGATCACACGTGCGCCAGCCTGCTTCAGGGTTGCTGCACAACCCTTGCCGACATCTCCGTACCCACACACCACACCGACCTTCCCGGCGATCATGACATCAGTGGCCCTCATCAGCCCATCGGGAAGGGAGTGTCGGCAGCCATACAAGTTATCAAACTTGCTCTTGGTAACGGAGTCTTTGACGTCGATGGTGGGGAAGAGCAACACGTCGCTGACCTGCATCTGGTAGATCCTCTTGACCCCGGTGGTGGTCAACTCATGACGCATACAACCAAGTACTCCAACACGCCTGCTAGGCCACCAAATGAAAGTATTTAGTGTTAGCATCCCTTTCCTTGATCCGTTTTTTTTTGAGAAATGGTGGGATGGGCCACCTTTAGCCAAAAAATATAATATATATAAGCACAATAATAATTACACCCACCATGATTCGAGGAGGGCTCTGGCATGCCCTAGTACATTTTAGGAATAGAATCTCGCCCCCTAAAAAATCACACTATTTCTATCCAGCTAGAGGCGCCAAATCGTGGCACAAATCATCGTCTTCCCTTTCTCTCAGCCCGACCACCTTCTGCAGACGGAGTCCCAGGAGCTGTCCTTGTTGCTCCAATCTAGACATGCGATTGCCACATTATTCCAAACTTCAACCGAACCAGAGCACTTAAAGAATAGGTGATCCACGTCTTCAGGCGAACCAACACATCTAGTGCAATCCTCCAACAAACAAGTCTCTACCATCCTCCCGTTTGTCCGTTCTCAAAATTTTCGATTCTATTTTAGTTCTACGACCCTTCTGCAGCTCCAAGAACTCCTTTTTATAATTGCAGAGTTGTTCACGTAATGCAATCGATTTTTGGACAATCAAAATCTCTACTGACCTGCTACAATATCCTCGAAGACATCTCCCCTAGACATGACTCTTTAAATCTAGAAAAATAGGGATATGATCCTTTCTCTAGAATCCTACTCCATGGGTGTACGGTTTGATCTAGTACGCGGTGGGATGTTGTAGTTGCCATAGGAAAAGCTTTCAGAAGCTCCATTTATACGAAGTAATCCAATCTAGAATGCAGACTCGAGTTTCTCCAAGTAAAACATACATCCGTCTTATTAATAACTTTTATTGTAGCTCTCCCGCCAATTCCACAATATCCATAGACCTCGGTTTAACCCCAACGGAAACAAGGTCTGTTCGAGGAGAGTATAGTCACCCAAAATCCCCCTTCATAATCCAAGCCTCTACTGGGTACTTTTCTCTCACATCACGTAGCTCTGCCCACATATGTAGTCTCAATGATGGCTTTATTGGTCCATACACATAAGAAACAACCAAAGTTCGGCCATCTTGTCTGCTAGACAACCATTTGCACAAATCCGTTAGTGCAATGACACCTAAGGAGTAACTTTTGCTTCTCCATGCTGATCGTCCCCTCTGCACTGCCTTGTGTATCAGTCGTGCAAAATTCCAATAAGGTTAGCGCTCTGATCGACTTCCAAAGGATTTCATTCTACACATGCCTCTTTGTTTCCTGTAACAAATCAATATCTCCATTCCATCTACTCTGGACAGATTCTTTGGATCTTCGTTTCTTCAAGTCCCCCAATCCCCTTACATTCCATGAGATTATCTATGTAAAGATACCTCGTTCAGCCCTGTGGCTAAGACCACCCTGCTTTTTGTGTTACCGTCCTCCTGAAAGCCACCTTCCTTTCCTCTGCCTTGAAAATCCCATTGGCACATTTGGAGCTTGATGTTCTGGCGTTAAGTTCCTTGATGGTGTGGTGTAAGTGACAACCGATCCTCCAACCTGCTGCATTTTCCTTGTGTACCACGGTTCCTTGTGTGGGTTGGGAACTAATTCCCTTCCTTCAAGCTTTATATCTCCTCTTCTATTTGAATGGCTTAGTGCCATCTTCAAAGCACACCTTACCTCAATTTTTTTCAAAGCTAATAGAGACTTTCGAACCAGTCTCTTCAATACTACATGGTCTTTCCTCGTGGTGACTTGGCATAGTGGTTTTCTTTCCCTCAAACTCACACGGTTTCTGATTTCGACGATGATCTTTCCCTACCCGCAATGTTCTCCGGCACCCATTGGCCATTGGGTCCAAATTCGGACCCACAGGGAGTTCTTTGGTTCCACCTTCAAGATCAGGGTTGCCCCC
Source organism: Ottelia alismoides (assembly GCA_037367405.1). Classification (NCBI taxonomy): domain Eukaryota; kingdom Viridiplantae; phylum Streptophyta; class Magnoliopsida; order Alismatales; family Hydrocharitaceae; genus Ottelia; species Ottelia alismoides. The sequence continues at coordinate 22,623 of JAZKJV010011712.1, read as the reverse complement.
TATCCAAAATCTGTCCCAAAAGAAGTTTAATATTTGCATAAGATGTCTGAACGAGTCCAAATAATGATCCTTAAAGAAAACCTATTTTGGGCTTAAAAGAGAGCAAGCCCTAATTTTGAAACAAAGTGCCGAAGATTTCACCCATCACAACTCTAGCGAAAATTCGTCACACGCTTCTTCCAGATTTGGCATGGGATTAATCTCCTTTAGAATATCCATGGTCACCTCAGCCAACTCCACTAATATGTAACTGACACCTCAAGCAACTCTACGATGGTTTCAACCATGAGCATATTCCTCTTCAGTGGGCCCACCATAGAGATCGAGGTGGATTCACTAGGCTCCAGTGGCGGTAACACCTCTTCCACCCGAAGCTTGAAGAAAACAAGACCAATTTTATGAGCACCCTATATCGGAAGGTCTCATCTCCTTTCCCTCAAGACCCTAACTATTGAGCTCACATCAAATCTTGAAATTTCCCTATCTGCGAGTATCTCCAACTCCTCACTCAAGTTTTGAAGCACCTCCTTCATTGATTATTAATTCCTAGATAGAATAGGAATATCCCATACATGAACTAGCCTTCTCTTTATCGCTAGTTCCCCATCTGTAAATTTTAGCCATCTCCAAGGAATCTTGTTTGTCTCTAACGCACCAGACAACAACACTTTTGCTTCATTGCTTTCCAGCCCATGTACACATATTAGTCTCCCCACTAACACGACAACATTGAATGTTGAATGCGGCTCATATGTTCCTTCTAATCTCAATCAATAGCACAAATGTCCACGTTTCTCTCCGAATTCGTGCCTACAAGGATCTCATCCGTTGTCTAATCTATCGAACTGTTGGGTTGAAAGTTTCTCCCTTAACTACCGTCACAAGTACGAGGCTAAACATGTCGTACGTGAAGCTGCTCCCCGAAGCAAGAGGGAGGTCAAGGCTCTGTCTAGTATGTGCTTAGTAGTCGCCCCAAGATATGTTTCCTAGACAGATTGACGTTGCTGAGGTAGTCGATGACTCATATCATGTTATCATAGTAGGGATTCTGCAATCTTTCATTCCAAGACAACTGAGGGACACCAAAGATATAGCATCAATCATCCTTTTTATAACAAAAGATCTCTTGCAACCATCTTTTGGCGGACATCTCTTATGAGCATTTGCTCATTCAGCCCCATCTCCTCTTGCTTCTTCAACTGGATACACATCAATGGGCAAACATTCCTTTGATTATGTCAATCTTAAGACAAAACACCGTGTCGGCGTGATGTAAACATTGGCGAGATGACCATGCATATCAAAACGGACGCATTGCGCCCTAGACAAGGTTGTTTCGATGATTCACAACTCTCCAACCTCCTTTACTTTTCTCCTTCAATTGTTTGGTTGCCCTCCTTACCTTCCTCATGCTTCTGCGCTCGTGTTCTCTCCTTTGGGAGAACTCTACACGCTCCCTCTCATATCATCGCCCTCTCTTCATCCAAGCAATCAAAATATCTTATTAATAGAATTTATTATGAGTGAATCAATTGTACTTCATTGGTATTAAGTAGACAAGAGAATGTAGTGGGTTGTAACTCAAGATTTGATGATTTCTGGACCATGCTTGGAGGATTACAATCAGAACATGCTTGGAGGATTACAATCAGAAATTCTCAATGTATATAATTGCATGTAAATTTTGAGGAGCTCATCTTCTCACTTACGTTTAAATAACTTCCCTGTGTATACGGAGTTCTTTTTGTGGTTTTAGTTGTCTTTAGTTAAGGTTAGATATGACTACATGCCTAGAGGAAAAAACACTATTTGTTTGTTTATTCAATCATGGCACCTTCTCAAAGAATGTTTCCAACCTCACCTTAACATAGGCTACTTTGCATGTTTTGTAGATGATGTGTTCCTAACAGCCGGTTCGGATGGAAGGTTGACATAAGGGGAGTGGCAAGATAATCACGGTGGTACGTAAGAGTGAGGTGTGTATTTGTTAAAATAAAATTAGGTGAACTACCTGGGCTCATGGGAAAAAGGTGTAAGGAATCCAGGTTAGTTATGTTGGAGTATTTGGTTGTGCTCCATATGAGTTGTAGGGGGGTAAATGGATCCTGGAGAGATCCATTTACCCCATCCACATGTTTAGTCCCACATCTACCACTGGTGGGACTTGGAGGCTCTGTGGAGGCTATATAAGGAGCCCCAGACCTCCTGTAACCATTGAGAAAAGTGCAATAGACACACCAGCCCTCTGAGGCATTCTCCTATGGTTTCATTCCGCTCCTTAGGGAGTACGGTTCCACGTTAAATCCCGTGTTCAATGATGTTTATTCTTTATTTCTGATACTTGCTTATGCATATTTATTTTTTACCATGGTATCAGAGCGGGTTCGATTCTCGCGGAGTCATTTGCATTGTTGTTCGAGATTCGATTTTATATTCTTGGAGATTTTTATTATCATCTATGGTTCAAGATTCAAGGGTTTCCTGTTTGAAACCCTAAAATTCACGGCGGTGCATATTGTTCTCCAAATATCACAGGTTGCAACAACCCCATCACGTTTCAGGCCATGCGAGGCCTCCTCCATCGGTGGTTGATACAAGCTCCCCCAGGCATCATCTCCAAGTCCAGCAAGTCTCGCGACCTTCCTTGCGAGCACTTGCAATGAAGCAGGTCTCCAACGATCTCCTTTTCAAGGCACGCACCCCCAAGCGGTGGTGGCTCCCTAGGCGGCAACCCTCCTAGACCGCATCTCCATGAAGGTTGTGCCTCGAAGATAGATCATCACATTCTTGTTCATTTGCGGCCTGAAGGTTCGCACACATACGCGGATGGTGCTCCTGACGGCGAGCCCTAAAGGTTTGAGACCTCCAGTCCGATGCCATACCTCCCAGTTCAATAGCAATCAGCGTCGATAGTCGCACCTCCCAGCCTCAGGCGGAGGCACCTGCCTCCATGCAGCAACCCCTGTCACGCACCCTCTTCCTTACAGACCAGGTTACCGCCACGATGCCTAGGCCCATGCGAGCCCCTGCACGCAACCCTCCCTGCGCATATGACTCCCCAAGCGGTGGAACTTCAACCCCGCGACAGCTTCCTGGCGACTCCTTCGAGTGTGCGAGGCGGCACACGACATACAGAGGCCCAGGCGGTGGGTCCTTGCCCCCTTTCAATCTCCGGGAACTGGCGGCACAAGGATCTTCTCCCGATCCTCCATCGTGTGCAAGGGGCGGCGGTGCCCTCTCAAAGACAAGAGACAGAAGAGGGTTCCTGATTGGGAATCCTAATTTGATGGGATGGTTATGAAGCCCCAAGTGGGCCATGGCTGGTAATTTAAAAAAGAAATGTATGGCTGTAAGTTATAAAAAAAGAAGAGAAGGGGAGATGGGCCCAAACTTTGGGCCGAGTGAGTTTTATTAGAAAAAGGCCCGTGTATAAAAAAAGAGGTCGTACGCATTTTTCAAAAAAAAAGAGAAAAATGAAAAGCCTTAAAAAAAGATTGAAATGGCTTAAAAAATGTTTCAAAAAAATTGTCGAGTGATGTGAAAAGCCAATAGATTTATGAATGGCTTATTAATTTTTTCCCATTTTCTTGTCTTCTCCTAACTTTATCGATGTCATTTTCCGACAAGTATGTGAGAAAGGGGGAGTATTATGTAGAGTCACAGGTCTTGTTGCAGATTCAGATGTCAGATTCCAGAGGCCAGTTATTTTCCAGACTATACAGATTTAGTTATTCAGACTCGACGTCAGATGTTTCCGAGTCTCCATTTTCAGACACGCACATGTTTGCGATCTTTTCAGTTGAGCACGTGTTGCCATCCTTTGTAGTGGTCCCCATCTTTTTATGTTGTTTTGGCCAGAGTTTTCATGTGAGTCATATGAAGTCCAGAGTAGAGGATCATTCCCTATGCCATGTTGGCAAGGGTTTTCATGTGGTATCATAGGTACTCCAGAGTAGAGTATCATTTTCTGGGCCAGATGAGAGAGAGCCAGTTCTCCGACGACGAGACTTCTTTTCAAACTCCATTCTCCAGCGACCGTAGACTCCGACGAGGATTGCACTTCCACGACCTTTTTCAGTTTGGCCCTTTTCAGAGATGGAGCAGTTGTCCACATGTTGTGGCGACCAAAGTACTCCGACGAGGAAACTCATTTTCAGTTGCAGTGACTCTGACAGGTGCAATTCAGAGCACATGCTCTCCGACGAGGAGATTCAGCAGACTCACACTCCAGCCCGTTCGTCCTCCTCACCTGCACGGCATGAGAAGCAACGTCCTCGACAGCTGCAGTTGTGCGCGTTGAGTTGATATTGTCCGTAGTATCCTGTAGCGTTGAGTTGAGTTTCTTTCTGTTTGTCCAAGCTAAGCATTGCGTGCTCCAGCTTGAGGGGGAGTGTTGGAGTATTTGGTTGTGTGCCATATGAGTTGTAGGAGGGTAAATGGATCCTGGAGAGATCCATATACCCTATCCATATGTTTAGTCCCACATCTACCAGTGGTGGTACTTGGAGGCTCTGTGGAGGCTATATAAGGAGCTCCAGACCTCTTGTAACCATTGAGAAAAGTGCAGTAGACACACCAACCCTCTGAGGCATTCTCTCGTGCTTTCATCCCGCTCCTTAGGGAGTAGGGTTCCACGTTAAATCTCGTGTTCAATGATGTTTATTCTTTATTTTGTATACTTGCTTCGGCATGTTTATTTTTTAACAAGTTCTACACGAAGGGATATTATTTTCTGAATCAAAAAAGGGGGAAACACACTATGGTGTCCAACAACAACAACAAAGCCTTTTCCCACAATTAAGAAACACACTATGGTGTCCACTCTAAATATATTTGAAAACGAAGAAAAAGTTACAGAATAACTTGTAGTAGACATGACTCATGAAAAGTGCCAGAATAAAATAGTACATTTTCGCAATCGAAACGTTGTAAAGAAAAGAGTGCTGCTCAAATCATTGCTATTGGTCGTAGAATGTCCTCTTTAAGTTGATGCATTGCTTCAATAAAAGAATCCCAAAACAAATCCTGATTCTGAAGATTCAACCAACTCGTACCAATTTCCTCCTAGATTGGTGAAGTTTTCGCACAATGAAAGAAGAGATGTTCCACTATCTCAATCTGTAGCTCACAAAGAGGGCACCTATTAAAGATATTCACAAAGAATCCCGCATAATGATCCCTGGTAATAATATGCCTTCTTCACAGCGACCACATAAAAAAGTCAGTTTCCCTGGCAGTTGAAGCTCCCAAATGAAGATATAATCACAGACCATAGTTTCTGTCCTGTGGGTGGCGATCTGGAAATAGCTTTGTAGGTTTTTTATACTGAGAACTGATTGTCCTTCCACACCTAATGATCTCGTCCTTCAGCAGGTCTAGCTATTTGGCTTAGGGCTTTCAGGAGGAGGAAATCCTCTAACTGATCAAATAAATCCGTCAGGAAAGAAGACATCCAGTTAACGTCAATCAGTAAAGACATGCACACGTCTTTACTTGTAGAGAAAGCTAACATGTTGGGGAACTTGGTGGAAAAAGATCCCTCTCCTGTCTAGTGTTCCATCTAAAAAGCGAAAGATTTACCATCTGAAGGATATGAGAAGATCCTTAAGCACATCACAAAAGCGTAAGGATCTCATCGTATGTAATCGGGAGTGACTAGTCGCACTAGTTGCTCCGAGCAGCAGAATTTAAAATTTTTAATGCGATTAAACCACATGATCCAAGAACACTTCTTGGATTGTTTGATCTAAACCACAAACATGCATTAGGGTTACCTCTTGAAGCGTGGTTGCGATCAAGTTTTTAAACGAAGAGACCTCATGTGTCAAGTCCGATCCAGTGGAGGAGATGCTTGCGAGCGCGTTGATGAGATGCGTGCTCTTCGCAATCCATGTTGATGATCCAAGCGGTGAATCTCCTGATCTCGTCATACGAGATCTGACGTCTTCTTCACGAGCGAGGCGCATCGAAGGAGACGGAGATCCACGAGCAAACAATCCGGCAGCATAACGACGATGTTGTGACGATGATGACTCTCACAAGGGCTCCATAGTGGACGACTACTACGAGAGGAAGAGAGAGGCTTGGCGTATAGAGAATGAGAGAGAGAGAGAGCAATTGTCGATTATCTTCCTTGAAAAGCGAGGGGTGTGCCTCTTCTTATATAGTATTTTGGGATACATGTATCTCAATCCATGTGTACACAAATCCAAGGGATGAGATTGATTTGTGTTTCTTTCAATTACCATGATCTTATTGTGAAAACACAACAATAATTAATTTAATTTGAATTACTATATATATTGATAAATCAATATAATTAATTTCAAATCAATTAATCAATTATCCTTGGAGATAATGAGGAGATAAACCTCATCCCCTAAAAGGGGGGACCACTCTTCTCCTTTGGAGATTGGTGACCGTCCACCTCTTGAGGTGGACTTTGGTCTATCTCTTCCACATGGGATCTCATTATCTCTTTAGATCTCATTATCTCATGATATCTCCAAGATTTGCAACAACATTTGTTGTAAATTATCTCATAAAAATAATTCATAATTATCTTGTGAATATTGCAATCATGCCATTGGAAAAATATGAATCGCATTCACATCCCAAAATAAAATGTAGATTATATTTTCAATTAATTATCCAATGTGAATCCAATTCACATCAATAATTAATTAAGAAATATAAATCACAATAGGCTCTCTCTTATATCTTATAAATCACATTTATAATATATCTGAATAATATGGTTAGTGTTATCCATATCATTCATATTTATGATAATTAAATCGCATTTAATCATCTTGGATCTCTATTCTCATTTGTCCAAATAATATGAATCACATTCACATTATTCACGTCTTTGATAATTAAATCACATTTAATTATCTCAGATAACTCTCCTTATAATATGAATCAAATTCATATTATTCATGTTAATTAAATCACATTTGATTATCAATTTTCTCAATGCTCAGATATATAATATCAACAATGAAATTATCCATGAACTCTTTCAATGATAATGCACTTTCTCCGTAGATACTTGGAGATAAGGACATGGCTATTGTATTATTCCACGTATAGTAACTTAGATGTTGAGATCAAATCTTAAATCCAGATCTTGCGGACCTCTCATAGATGCTTGATTAAATCAAGATCGCAAATCTAATCTTCTTATTGTATATGAATCACATTCATATCACTGTCCAACATTTGGACAAAGATCGTATTACTTCTCTACTGAGAGGAGTCACTAAAATCCAGACCCGTTTCATCACTCCCTAGGAATGGAAGCATCATGGTTATACAATCGTTTATGATCACATCACCCTCAGGTATTCCTAATACTTGTACATCCTGCATACTGGAAGACCAAGAACAAACTCAAAGTATTCGGTCAATTTTACACTATCTACTTAGGGTTTTATCATTAAGTTTCTCATTCGATCATTGGGAGTTGGTATCGATCATATACTTTCCAAAAAATATATCATACTCAGGTGTTGATCATATACTTCCCAAAACTATATATCAAACCTACAAATTTTGTCAAGCTTCCAAAGCGAGACGATCGTGCACGGAATTTGATTCTTCCCAATATCTCATGAGTAAGCTCTTGTTTTCCGGTTCAGTAAATGAAACTGTATGATCCCTTTGAGAGATCGTATTACTCATATGCCCTTGCATGCATACTAGCGAGCCAGTTTATAGATCTTGGTTAGGTCATCAACCTAATGATCTACCAAATGTACATACTCCGACATATAGTAAGTTAGTAACACATCTGTTTCCGATCAGAGGATGCTTGCCTATATCATGACATCATACGACATAGGTCTTTGGTTATCTCGATCTCGTTAAGTCAGTTCTTTCACCTAACTAATTTGACACCTCTGAATCTCTATTCCTATGTAGAGACCTACATCAAGAGGTTGGTCAGATATCAACCTTTAGAGAAAAGATTGTCATTTTCTTCTCAGGCTTGAGATCCTCTCTTAATAATCATTTGACGGTGCTTGATGAGTCCTCAATCTAACTCTTTAGATATTCATCCAAGCACCAACCTCCATGATCTATCAATTGAATCAATAGCTGTACGGTCATTATGATGGCCATGGTACATAACCCTAATTGTATTAAGGGATCTATTATGCAAATTATACGTTCTTCATTTCAGATCAGAGAATGATATTTGCAATAATATTTATTGCATAATTTCTCGCCATGGGCTCGCATGTCCAACACCATCCCCAAGCACATGATGGAATAACTCCTGAAAGCGAGATAAAACAAAGATGATGCCTTTCTAAAAGACTGAGGAATGAAAGTTCGGTCGTTTGGACAGATTGTTGAGGTGCCCAATGCTATAAATGCTACCAATAAGTCTGCAGCAAATGTCTTCACCTTTGCTCCAAAGTCTACTAACCCATTTCAGTAGGAGCGCCTCGTTCATGGAATCCAAGCGGGTGATCCCGAGGCCACCATTTGCCTTTGGTAAATATGCACTCTCCTAGTCGACCAAATGAACTCCTTTCCCAACCTGTCCAACTTGCCCTAAAGGAATCTCCTCATGTTCTACAACCGACACCTCATACCAATGGCGAGGAGACAAGATGACATGAAGAAAATTGGAATAGAAGAGACAACAACCTCAAGATAAAATAATTGCTTTCCAACCTAAGAGCTTCTTTTCCATCTTCTCAATGACATGGATCCAATCAGACATCTTAAGCAGTATGCTGGTTAGTGGGGGCCCAAGGTAACAGATAGGAAGAGTACCACATCTTGTATCCAATTCCTCACAACAGTCCCGAGCATCGTCGTCAGAAAGACCAAAAGGAATGATCGAGGATTTGCCACGGTTGAGTACTAGCCCAGACAATCACCAAGAATCTCTAATGTAAAAGCCATTCCTCTAGCCTTATGTTTACCCCCCTCAATAAAGATGGTGTTATCTACATACTATCATAAAGGAACAAAAATATCATCAACATAATAGTCTAATGTGATACCACTATGTAGAATCTGATCTGCCATGCACGCGAGGACATCCGCATTAATAACAAACAACATAGGTGCAAGGCATCCTAATGCCTCCTTAAAGGTTGGAAAAACCCTTCCTCGGATGGATGATAACAAGCACTGAGTAGGAAGCATAAGTGATACAACACTTCATCCAAGATATCCAAGTCATCGAGAAACCCCGTCTAGATATTGCTGCCCATAGGAAATGCCAATCCACTATGTCATAGGTCGTGGATAAGCCCACCTTCCTAAGAACACCCTTCAATTTCCGTCTATTCTAACCCGCAACAATTTCAGTCGCCACAACCAAGCTGTCTGCAATCCATATATCATGAATAAAAGCCGATTGGAGCTGCGGGATGATGGACTCCATAACCTTGTTCAATCTAATGGCTAAGACCTTTACTATAATCAAATAAATAGCATTGGAGAGAGCAATTAACCTGAAGTCCTCTCTCTCGCAGACACCTCCTTAGGTATAAGAACGATACGAGCCTTGTTAATTCTCTCAAAACCCACATAACCACATGCAAACTCCTCAACGACCTCCACAACTTCATTTCCCAACAAAGGCCAAATTATCGAAAAAAGACGATAGATAACCCATATGGACCAAGGGCACCATCCACATTTAAGTTCTATATCGCAATTTTCACCTCCTTAGTAAAGCATTGCACAAGATGATTGGCGTGAACCTCAGAGAGCTAGAAGTCCCTACGACCAGTCCATCTCCAAAGCCTACCCATTGGTCTCCTTGAAAACCCATGGAAATGATTAGCAATTGCCTGTCCCATCTCACGATGTCCCTCCACTTTGCTCCCATTCACCAACACTGAATGGATCTAATTATGACAACGTGTTCCACTCGCAATTTTGTGGAAGTGGTGTTTGCATCACCTTCTTGGCACTAAGAGTGCCTCGATCGCTATTCCATTCCCTCATACTCTTCATTTCCTCAACAAGAATTATTTTTTGTACTTTTGCTCTTTCTACGACTTCTTCTGCCACATGCTCTTTGGTATCTTGCAACCCATTAATTTTGCACAATTCATCTTCTGGCTCTAGTCGACGTGCTTTTGTAGCCTCTCTAAAAACCCGTTTACGTAATGGTTTTAGCTTTTGAGCCAAATGAGATGTAGCGGATCCCGAGACCACAATGGTGGACCAGTGGTTGGAGATCATCTATCTGAAAGAGTCCTCATGTAGCTAGACATGTTCGAACTTGAAGAAACCCCATGATGGCGAATCAATACCTGAATCCCATATCAAAGGGATATGGTACGATCTGGTACGAGGCCTGGAGGTTGAGATTGAGAGAGGAAAAGAGTCCAAGAGCTCCGTAAAGGCCAGAAAACGATCAATACAGGAGCATGACCCAGAGGGATATGCACTTCCATGTTTTACATACTTGGTCTGGTTTTGGGTGATTGCACATGTGAGAGGTAAACTATTGGGTGGATTTTCATACACGTGAAGGAAGAAAATACGACATGTGGATTGGCTTAGAATCCCAAAGCACCTGCGGAGCACAAAACGAAAGTAGTAGGTGGTGAGCTTAATGTAAACTGTTATTTCAACGATGACTAGGGTCATCCGATGATTACCCTAGTCAAGGAGACTTGGTTTTTTTTAAATGGATCACACAGATGGTCGAGGATCATTTACTTAGTGAATAACCCATCACCATTTGATAAGAGGTATTAATCGCTGAAATGTGACCTAAGGGAGGAAAGAAAGATAAAATAAATAGAGAAAACGCATGTTATTAAGTATGATATCCAACAACATAGAGCAAATGTGGATGGACCAAGATCGATCCAAACTCAGGTGATTGGTTTAAGTAGGAGGTTGTCCAGCTTTGTGTGGCTCAAGGGATTTAAAGTTTGGGAAATGCTAAAATATTGTCAGAGGGGGATTTTAGTCCCGGTTTAATCCTTGTTGGGTAAGGTTAGGCAACCTATCCTCGATTCTGGGTTAAGGGTCACATGGCTAGGTTCATTTTAAAGTTGAATCAATGGTACTTAGGTGTAGTCAATGTGTCAGAGGGATTGGTAGACCTAGTTAATTTAAGTTTAACCTAGGGTTTTGGTAGCTTTCTTAGCCTTATATAGTATTCTATTAATTAAGGGCATCAGAGTTATAGCCCAATTAACTCCCAAGTTTAATGACAATTTAGAGTTCATTAGCCTAGGATTCAGTTAGAGCATACATGATTGTTTTTAAGGTTTCTGCACAAGGTTCTGATCTATATCTAGGTTTGGGTTTAAAGTCAAACCCTAGTTAAGATGGTGTTTAGCTATTAGGTATCTATAAGGGTTGGTGTGAGGGTTTGAACTTGGATAATGTCCTAGGTTTTAGGGGTCCTAGAATTATTTTTTCCTCTTGTGAGCTAGTTAGCTTAACAAACACTTATTTAGCTTTATTTAAGTCTTAATTTGCAAACATGTTTTTAATGTTGTGTACATGCGTTTACAAGTGTATTGTTTACAAATGAGCTCTATCACTTCTTATATATAGAAGCTTAGGTATACGAAGGGAAATCAATTATTACATGTGCAATGAATGTAAGGACTCTTCATCCTCTATGAAGACCCTTCGTCTTCCGAGATGCCTTGGCTCTTCATCTTCCATACAATCCCTTCGTCTTCTGTGACCGTCACCACATCACTCGCTACGTCAGCATGCCATGTCTTCTGCCACGCCACACGGTATGTTATCTTGTCACGTCATTAGTGGGTCCCACGCTCCTACGAGCTGATCAAGGGGAACTCACTATCTCCGAACCTTCGTGCGGTAAAATCCATCTATAGCTATCCGTACGCTAAGATGAAGTCCTCCAGAACTTCATCGTGTGGCCGTCGAACTAGACATGCGATAATCGATCTTGCACGTTATTCCCGTACCTCGAGAGCTGAGGGTGTTACATGCCTCCCCCACCTGACCCATTAAGCGTCCGCGGTTGATCTTGCGTCTCTAAGAAGTCCTCGATGAGGTCTTCGAACTGCCACAAGGTTGTATCACGTTCCCAACTTGCCTTCTCCTTTGAGATTGGGAGTCCCTTCCACTTGATAAGGAAAAAGATCCTCCGATTATTATTGTTCTGGCCCTGCACGCGTCTGTTAAGAATCTTCTCAGCTATCTATGTATGCTGAACTCGGACATTAAGGAGTACATTTTGATGCCTCCTGGTGCTATCTTCTCCGTCCTTATGGTACTCCTTCATAAAACTAACATGGAACCTGGGATGCAGCTTCAGTCTCTTTGGAAGACGTAGTTGATAGGCGGACGATCCCAAAGGGTCCATCGTAATAAGGAATGAGACCCTTATGCGATGTATTCCTTAATATCTTCTTCCAAATTTGGGATGTTACTTTCTGCATCATCTTCTCCCCAATCTGGAACTCGATCGGCCTATGACTCTTGCCTTTTTCATCTTGCATTAAGCATGAGCCAACGTGTCCTTCGCTTCCTCCCACCGATCTTGCCTTCCATTGCAAAGCGGTGTGTGGCAGGACACCGTCCTTGGTTGTTCTGCTTAGCCACTTCTTGCAGCGTCACGGATTGCATGTCCAATATTTCAAATGGACTTCGACCTGTAGTGGAGGTCTGCTGTAGATTGTAGCAAAATTCGGCAGTGTCCAGTAAGCTCGCTCAATTGTGCTGATTGGCCATCACATAGTACCTCAGGTACTCTTCCACCAAGGCACTGATCAGCTTCGTCTGACCATCCGTCTGCAGGTGATTGTTGGTTGAGAACTTGAGATCGGATCTCAGTATCTCGAATGAGGTTGTTCAAAATCAACTTGTGAATCGGGCATCGCGACCACTCACGATGTCAATTGGTATGCCCAGTGTTTCACCATGTTTCGCAAGAACAATATCGTCGTGGTCTTTGATGTGCACTCCTGGGGTGTTGGTACGAAGGTCGTGTTTTTGGAGAAGAGATCAACTACCACTATCACCGCATTGTTCCCATCCACCTTCGGGAACCCAATGATGAAGTCCATGGAGACGTTTTCCCATGGACGTGAAAGAATGGGTAGGCACTTCAGTAGTCATGTCTTCTTCTTTCTCTCATTCTTGTCTTGTTAGCATACAAGACATGTACATACATAGACTTTCACGTCTTCTTCTATCTTCGGCCATAAGTATGTCGTGGAGAGGAGTGCCTGCATGCGCTCCACCCGTGGATGACCAGCCCATTGTGTGTCGTGTGCTTCTTTCTGCAGTATCTTCCTCAAGCCACCGCTTGATGGGATGTAGGGCCTCCTATCCTTCGTATAGAGGATGCCATATTTTACCCAAAATCTTAGACTTTCCATCGCTTACGCATTGCACCAAGCATGATGTGATTGGATCCTCCTGTGTTTGCTCCCGGATGTGCTCAAGTATGTCTCCAGACATGTGGGTGATCGATGTGATCACCACAACCTTCGGCTCTTCTGGTTCGTTCTTCCTCAAGAGAGCGTTTGCTACCTGGTTGGTCTGCCCAGGTTGTAGTGAAGCTCGAAGTCAAATTTGGCAAGAAAGTCTTGCCATAACGCCTGCTTTGTTTCGTCTTGTTCGGAAAGAGAAATTTCACAGAATTTTAGTAAAATCGTAGGAGATCTTGCAAATGACTCTAAACTTGACTTTATCCAAAAAACTGAGATTTTTGATATACCTAAGTCAATAAATAAGACTTGCATACTTAATTATAAAATAGAATTGTAAATATAAAGTCTGAAGTAATATTATCGTCATAATCATCACACATGTTGACATATATAGCAACATGTTGCCTAGAATCAGAATTGTATGCTAAATTGGAAGAAAGATCCACGATAATCACCTTGTTAATAAGAATGAGATGACACATATAATAACTACTAATCAAAACATATATATCGAAATAAAGAAAATATAAAAAAATAGTTGAAACTTGAATTTAACTTTTAAATCTTGTGTCTAATTGATTTAATTGGGATTTAGATCTAAAAATTAGAAACTAACTTAAGAAACTTATTCAAACAATGTAAATCTATTTAACAACTCAACGCATCAACAAATAAATAAGTGAAAATTCATTATTTTATGCAAATTTCAATGAAATCGAAGGGTAGATTCACTTATTTTTGTTGTTTCTCCGAAATGACATGTAATTTCAACGAAATTTCGTTGATATTTTGTTGAAAATATGAAAAAAGAAATAAGGTATCATTTTGATTTCGGAGACCTAAGAAATGGAAATTTCGAAGAAATTCGGTGGAATTTCGAAGAAATTTGAGGCCATGTTAACAACACATCCGCAACAGCCCTTATCTCCTAAGCTCCACATGAGCCTAGTTTTGTAGCCCCACCATAAAGTTAAAGAGTTTGTCTTCTTCAAACATACCTTTGATGTCCAACAACAATGATGAGAACTGATCCTTCAGCTCCTTCCAACTCATCCCAAGACGAGATGTTTGGCCTCCATTCGGATGTACGGTTCCTCCACCATAGATTTACATGGTCGGATAAGTACATCATCACCAAGGATACATTCTCCACCTCAGGAGTCTTGATAACTTTGAATACACCTCCATATCCCACAAATAGCTCTCCATGTCTTTGGCACACCATGTACCCGAGAAGGACTTGGGCTTTGGGACCTTTGGCCATCGTGTATCGCTGGATCTGCCCCCATTTGCGATCGCCTTCTTGATGAATGGAGAGTTCCTCATGTATCTCCTGTACTAGGGCATCAAGATCATCTAGCTTTTCCCCAAGCACATTCACCACGTCAACCGAGCGCAAACTCCCGTCATCTACGTTTGACGATTCCATGCCCGACTTGTCCTCCATACGAGCCAAGCGATGGGCATGAGTACCTAGTGTAGACTGGATCTCCACCATGACTTCCTCCAATTTAGCAATGTGATCATCGTTGTTGGGAGCCATCTCTGAAGCTGTGATACCGGTTGTTACATGGGTGTAATTTCAACTCCAATGTTTGAGACTAACCTCTGCGACATTAGCTCCTTGCAAGCTAACTAGCCTTCCTCTATGTATATAGACATACACCAGCATGTCGAATAACTAGGGCGCTCGAATACAAGCACTCAAGCACATATGGACAAAAGAGCAATGGCAATAAACTCTCTTTGTTATTAGCAAGAGACTCTCTCAAGCGTGTTGTTTACAATTGAGCTCTATCCCTCCTTATATATGAAGGATATGGTTAGATCCTCAAGCGCATCTCGGAAGCGTGAGCATCGTATCGAATACGATAAAGAACGACTAGTCGCACTAGTTGTTCTATGCAGTGGAAATTAAAATTTGTTATGCGACGAAACCACATGATCCAAGAACACTTCTCGGATCGTTTCGTCTAAACCACAAACAAGTAATAGGATTAACTCTTGAAGCGTGGTTGCAATCGAGTCTCTAAACGAAGAGACCTTCTGTCTCAAGTCCGATCCGACGGAGGAGATGCTTGCGAGCGTGGGGATGAACCGCGTGCTTCTCGCAATCCATGTTGATGATCCAAGCGGTGGATCTCCTGATCCCGACACACGAGATCCATCGTCTTCTTCACGAGCGAGGTGCACCGAAGAAGACGGAGATCCACGAGCAAACAATCGGGCAGCATAACAACGACGCCGCGGCGATGGAGACTCTCTCCAGGGCATCCATGGTGGACGGCCATAAGAGAGGAAGAGAGAGTAGGCATGTAGAGAGAAAGAGAGAGAGTTGTTGTCTCACTTGTTGTGTAAAGAAGAGCAAAGGGGTGCATCTCCTTTTATAGCATTTTGGGATCCATGGATCTCAATCCATGGGACAACACAAATCCAATGGCTCTCATTGATTATGTTTCTTTCAATGGCTAGGATTTTGTTGGTAAAAACTAACAACAAATAATTTAATAAAAATCAAATATATATTAAATATAATTTGATATATATCAAATCAATTCACATTGGAGAAATAGGAAGGAGGCAGGCCTCCTTCCATAAAGGGGGGAGGACGGCTATGAGTCCTATAAGGACTTGGTAGCCGTCCCCTCTCCTTATTAGGAAGGGAGCATCCTTTCTATATAATACGAGATTGCATTATCTTATGATTCTCTCCAATATTTGCAACAACTTTTGTTGCAAATTATTTCACAAAAATAAATCCAATTTATTTTGTGAACATTGCAATCATGCCATTGGAAATTTGTGAATCACGTTCACAAACCAAAATAAAATGTGAATTACGTTTCCAATTAATTGTTCAATGTGAATCCAATTCACATCAACACTTAATTAACAAATGTAAATTACAAATAGCTCTCTCTTTTATATTATAAATCACATTTATAATATACATATGACTAATATGGATACTGGTATCCACATTATTCATATCCATGATAATTAAATCATATTTAATCATCTTGGATCTTTTTTCTCTTGTTCTCAAATAATATGAATCACATTCACATTATTTACATCTTTGATAATCAAATCATATTTAATTATCTAAGACAACTCTCTTTATAATATGAATCGAATTCATATTAATCATGATAATTAAATCACATTTAATTATCCATTTTCTCAATGCTCGGATACATATATCAACAATAGAATTATCCATGAACTCTTTCAAGGATAATGCGCTTTCTCTGCGAATACTTGGAGATAAGGACATGGCGATTGTATTGTTCCACGTATATTGACTTGGATATTGAGATCATATCTCAAATCCAGATCGCGGGCCTCCCATAGATGCTTGATTAAATTAAGACCGCGAATCTAATCTTCTCATTGTATCTGAATCACATTCAGATCAATGTCCAACATTTGGACCAAGATCAGATTACTTCTCTACTGAGAGGAGTTACTAAAATCCAGACCCGTTTCATCACTCCCTAGGAATGGAAGCGTCATGGTTATACAATCGTTTATGATCACATCACCCTCAGGTATTCCCAATACCTGTACATCCTGCATACTGGAAGACTTAGAATAAACCTGAAGTATTGGATCAACTTTATATTGTCTACTTCGTGGTTTTATCAGTAAGTTTCTCATTCGATCATTGGAAGTCAGTATTGATCATATACTTTCCAAAAGCATATATCATACCTAGGTCTTGATCATATACTTTCCAAAAGTATATATCAAACCTACAAATTCAGTCAAGCTTCCAAAGCGAGACGACCGTGCGCACGGAATTTGATTCTTCCCAATATCTCATGAGTGAGCTCATGCCTTCCGGTTCAATAAATGAACCTGTATGATCCCTTTGAGAGATCGTACTACTCATATGCCCTTATATGCACACCAGCGCGCTGGTGTATAGACCTTGGTTAGGTCATCAACCTATTGGTCTGCCAAATGTACATATTCAGACATATAGTGACACATTTGTCTCCGGTCAGAGGATGCGTGCATATATCGTGATAGCATACGATATAGGACTTTGGTTATCTCGATCTCGTTAAGTCAACTCTTTGACCTAACTAGTCTAACACCTCCGAATCTCTATTCCTATGCAGAGGACCTGCATCAAGAGGTCGGTCAGATATCAGCCTAAATGAGAAAGGATTGCCATCTCCTACTCAAGCTGGAGATCATCTCTTAACAATCATTTGACGGTGCTTGATGAGTCCTCAATCTAACCCCTTAGATGTTCATCCAAGCACCAGCCTCTATGATTGAATAGTTGAATCAACAACTGTATGATTATTAAGATGACCATGGTACATAACCCTGATTGTACTAAGGGACCTATTATGCAAATTATTCATTCTTCATTTCAGATCAGGGAATAATATTCATAATAACATTTATTGCATAATGGCTCGTAGTGGGCTCGCATGTCCAACAATATACACATGCCTGAGGTATACGAAGGGATACCAATTTTTACATGTACAATGAATTCAAGGACTCTTCGTCTTATATGAAGACCTTTCGCCTTCTGAGATGCCTTGGTTCTTCATCTTCGTGCAATCTCTTCGTCTTCTGCAGCCGACGCCATGTTACTCGCTCCATTAGCATGCCATGTTGTCTACCACTGGTCCTTTTTTAATGTCTATAGACCAAATTGGTCTTCCCGAGAGTTGAAATTCTCCAATCCGGCATACAGTTAGTCCCTGAACCTTAGAATCAGAAGTAGCACCCCTATCATTTTTTATTCCTGAAAATAACTATATTAATCAATACAGTATATGGTAAACTAGCATGCTTCTCATTTGGTAAACATTTGTTCAGCATGGAATCCATAGGTAAAAATGTATTTATCATAGCCACCCGTCATTTTTGTAATCATCTTGCTTTTTTTAAGCAACTTGCTATTTTTTTGCACAATTTGACGATCTCCCCCCCCCCCCCCCCCATGTAATGCAAAGGATGGTGGCTGCTGCACTTGTTGCGACATATGCGAGCTTGCTTTATGGTCTATACGTTCCTAGTTGGAAGTTTGAAAATTCAGTGTATGAGGCTGAATATGAAACTGTGAGTTAAATCTATTCTGCAGTCACTTACCTACCATTTATAAGTTTCTTTGTGGTGTGCACCAGTCAGGCAAGAAACACAAGTTTCCTTTACTTTTAGAAGAGCAATTGTTGCTATTTTTTTAACTCAATTCATTTAGTGTTGAGCCTGATGCCTGCAATTTGTAATGAAATATATCGAGGAAAATGGAAGGGTTATAAATAATTATATCTTTAAATATATCCACTTCAATAGTATGGTGGTAGTGCAGTTTGTTTACCACCTAAAAGACTAGGGTCCTTTGTGGGGGTTGCGTTAGGGAGTCGACAACCAGCGTAAAAAATAATCAGATCTTTCAACATGGATTTAAGCAAGAGTCCATGTAGCCGACCCTACTTAAAGTTTGAGAAGTCATTTAGACAGTCCCGCTCAATCTAGTGCATGTATCTCTTGAATGCTCAGCTTGGACGAGCGATGATTCAACTAGATGGAGGCCAAGCACTTGCTTTGTTGAATATCTCTGTTGCTTGATCTTATGGTGAGCCCAAGGAGGCGATGAACCCCTTTCGAATCATATACATGGCATTACAATAGTTGACCTCTACACGATATGTTCGTTCATGGAATAAGGGATTGTTGGCACGAAGAGTAAACTTATTATCACCTTTCATTGCTGCAGGACATCATGATTCACATTAAGTCAGCCAGCAAACACCCCTCATCAGTTTATTTTGCAGGTTAGCCATGGCATTTTGCCCACTTTAATGGTCTGGTTATAGAGCAATGTGCCTACTGCCCAAAAGACCAATATTCAAATCTCCCGCTTGAGGAGGGCTGCATTGAGTAGCTGACAACCAAAAATAATCGGATCTTTCCACATAGATTTGATAAGAATCTGTATAGCCGAACCTACTTAAAGTGGGAGAAGGCTTTGCCATTTTTTATGCATTGGATTGGGACATCATTGCTTACTCCTAGAAGTCGCTAGATTGCCTCCAATATACACGTGCTTCAGTCATGGATTTCCTATAGGACTGATAACCTTCGTAATCAACATATGATACTACAATAGATGAGGCAACTTGCCTCTGGAGAACTAAATTTCCTTACCAGGCTAGGGCTTTAAGAATTTCAAGATCATGGGGCTACATCTCAGTAAGCCTTGTAAACTTCTCCATAACCTGACTCATTTCTCCATAACAATGGACATATCTAGTCTCCTTGAGGTTGAGAAAAGTTCCAGTGTGCAAGAGGGTAACACTATTCTTTATCCTAAATTATATTATGGTGGATACCATATCGAAGTTGTCCCTCCAGAGGGCTTCTGTTTTTGAAGTAAAGTTTCCTTCTCAAAAGGCTGCTTTCGCTTATTGGAGAGAGCTGCCTCTTTATAAGGTTTGCTTTTTCATATATTCTCAAAGTTGTCTCTTCAAGAGGCAACTTCTATTTGAATACCATACACCCGATCCTCCTTCCTGCTTACATTTTCTGTTTGTCCTGCATGACATTCTTCTCTCCATGCCTTGTCACTTGTCCTCTTGCTGCCGGCCATGGCTACCACTGACCATAGCCCCTGAACCCCAAGTTTGGATTTTGAATTATCTTATCAATTTTAATGAATGTTTTTGTGGTGTTAAGATTAAGAGAATATACGATATTATAATTTATGAATTTTTCATTACATAGAAGATGATTCCTTTATATGTTGTACAATCTTTGAGAATCTAATAATTATGTATATGTATTTGTAGTCCCAAAACGTCTATTCATTTGTTGTGTTTTTGTTATGCTGGTAGAAAAATATCGAATGATGAAAATAGAGCTTGTTCTGATGGATTATGCGCCAAACCAGTTAACATTGATTTAAAAAAGAGATTTGAATTATTTGACAAACTGAAACTATTTTGATTAGATACATCTAAAGTTTTAGTTTGGAAGTATATCATATCGTATATTAGGATACCATAGCACAATATACGTCAAACATCAAGTTTAACAAAGATATTAAGGATGTCATGGATATGCAAAGAGTTGGGATCCTTTTATCAACACATACTCATGCTATAATGCAAGATGTATGTGGTAACAATCCATCTATATTCGCATCTTTAATAAAACAATACTATTCCACAATCATTTCTTCCATCCGGAAATTATTCAATAAATCTGATTTAAAATACATGGAATCTTGTGTAGAATGTTGAGAACAATTTGAAAGTTGATTGGGTTGTGGAGCCTAATCCACTGATTAAAGATGGTGAGATGGAGAAAGAAGATAACGAGGACTTCCATAATGGTACAACACTGAAAGTAATTTGGCTTGTCGAAGTGAAGTTCACCTTGAGGTCACTGTACTATTTTACAACACATGTGGTGGCCATGCATGCATCATTTTTAGGAGAATCAGGGAGTCCAACGATGGGTTGAGTTTCTTTGATGAAATGAAGAATGGAATGATTACATCAAAAACTGATTTGATGTATTTGGAGAAAGCCTTTACATCAAATGTCATTACAATTCTGTTGTGGCGGAATCAAATTGTTAGGTTCAGGTCAACCGTTGCACCAAGAAACAAAGGGGAGTAAGTTGTGACTGTGGGGTTATTGCAGACCAATAAATAAACTCTTTATGGTATCCAAGGTTTATACATCACGCAATTGCTTGAATCAGATTGTCGTACAAGATTATTCTTAGATTAATTATAATTTTATGGCAGGTTGATTGCTTAATCACATTATCTCCAATTGTTAAGTTTTTATTTTTCTGAATCATGATAACACATGATTATGAGTGCCAAGTCAATTACAGAAAAGGATGAGAAGCATGTAGGAAGGTTGTAGAGAATGTTTGTGGCAATTGAAATGCATCCTATAATGAATTATCATATTAATTTGATGCATTCAAGGCTTCTATGCACGTGATGCAATCTTAAAAATATGTGTGAGGAAAAGATGGACCAGAAAAAAAAGGGAAAATGTTCTTGTAATTCGTGGTTTGGGCGGGGAAGCACATGGATGCGTTAGAATAGAGGATGAATATGTGCGAGAATAAAGGTGGAAAAAGGGGACATAAGGAGAACTCTAAATTGCATTTCTCAAATCTAATTTTATCACCCTATAAACCTTTCATTTACGGAGGAATCAGATACAAAACAAAACAAAATAAGTACGCCTAATTGACCCATAAAAGGTCCTAATTTTAACTATCTAATTATCTACACCATATATCCAGATCTCAATCAATCTCAATTTATTTAAACAAAATATGTACTTCAAATTAAATGGGAAAAAATCAACTAAACCCTAATGCTGACATAATCCTCCAATTTGTGTCTGCGTCAACTCTCCTTTGGTTCGCAAGACTAATATCTCATTGAGTTGTCCTTAAATGGATACCCTTTTTTGGATGCAACATATCCAACGTCTAAATAGTTGTATGTGGGAGGAAAATTGGTAGCCTTCTCGAAGTTTATGAAATACCATAATTTTTTCAAATTTCAAAATAGGAGTACTTCTTGACTGCTTTACATATTAAGTTTTGAACAAATTCTCTTTACAAGTTCTTACTTAAAACTCTTGAAAATTAAATTTTAACATGGTGGCCCCTCTAATTTTTGGAGGAGCATCTGCGTGATTCTTCCACATGTGACACTTCTCATGTAACTAGTCTTGGGGGATAGTCGGGGGTACCAATGATCATACTGAACTTGGCGTTCTTAGTGCCAATAACTAGAAAGTTCCCTTAAGGGTTCGCATTGTCATTTGAATCTTGAGGTAGAAGCGATTAATGACCTGTGAGTGTCGGGTCGGGGTTTTCTAGGACGTTATGAGCGCTTGTGAGCATTGTTCGATAACAGAGGATGATAAAAGCATCTCTTTTTTTCCTATCCATCATCTATGAGGTCTAATCTTTGGCGTGCATTGTTGAGAATGATACATCTAGTTGGGATGCTCTTTGGGACTCTGGGAGTTTGTTTGAGGGGCTAGAAGGGGTTCATGTTCTTGCTAGGATATGGGTAGTGGTTGATATCTATTTGTTGTGTCTAGCATGGAATGGTGTTTTTATTGGGAAAGAATGTATATAGAAAGTGTACTTGAACATGCCAAAAGCCTTTGAGAGTTTTGGTCCTTGACTCCTTGTAACA